>QYAN01000086.1:0-99038 GCA_003988815.1 Chlorencoelia australis
TTTCTTAATAATTTCTATATAATATATCTTAATAATATTCTTATTTACTTAAATAATAAGCTAAAATATTAAAAATATATAATATATATTCTATAATATTTAAAAAATACTAATTTATAAGCTAATTTTAAAAAATATAAATTTGATATTAAATATATTAAATACTTAGGATTTATTATCTTTATTAAAGATATTAAAGTTAATCTTAATAAAGTTTCTATTATTTATAACTAATAATATCTTATTATTATAAAAAATATTTAATTTTTCTTAAAATTTTATAATTTTTATAAATATTTTATTTAAAACTATAATATTATTACTAGGCTATTAGTTAATCTTATAAAATTAAATATATTTTTTAAGTTTAATAATAATTATTATAATATTTTTAATATTTTAAAGGCTTTTCTAATATTTACTCCTCTTTTATAATATTATTATTAAAATTTAAAATATATATTAGAAATAAATACTTCAAATAGAATAATAGCAAATATCTTATTATAAAAACACAGAGAAAACTAGCTCCTAATTATATATTTCTCTAAAATAATAATTCTCGCAAAATTAAATTATATAATTTATAATAAGAAAATATTAGCTATTATTTACTTCTTTAAATACTAGCAAGCTAAACTTACTAATATCTCTTATATTATCTATATTTATATTAACTATAAAATACTAAAATACTTTATATCTAATAAACCTCTAAACTTAAGACAAATATATTAGGCCAAATTTCTAATAGATTATTATTTTATTATAATATATTAACTAGGAAAATAAAATCCCCTAGCTAATATTTTAACTTATTAAGTAAATAAACTAAATACTTAAAATAATATTAAGAAAAAATAGAAATTCTAATAATTATTATATATAAACTAGATAAAATTTAATTTCTCTTGCCTAATAGGGAAAATTATTCTTATTTATATTAAAATCTACTTATTAAATTAAGAGATATTATAATTATATTTTTATGACTTTTAATTTAGAAAATCTTTAGAATTTAAGAATATAATTAATATTATTAATATTATATCTATTTTATTTATTTTAAAAATTATAAATTAAATTCTATTAGTAAATTATAATATTTAGTTATTATATATCCTATATAAATAAGTAATATTTACTAAACTAGAATATTTTATATTAAAAGATAACCTACTTTTCTATAATTAATACTTATTAATTCTAAATATAGACAATATTTATATTTTCCTTATTTATAAAATATATAACTAAATATTATTTACTTATTTTAATATTAAGAAAATATTTAAATTCCTTGCGAAATATTATTATTAATATAAAATAAAAATATATATTATTTAATATTATTAAAATTATAATATTTATTAAAGAAATTCTATTCTATATAATAAATAACCAAGTTTATTATAACCTTTACTAATATTTAGCAGACCCTAAAAATATATTATAATAAACTTCTATAATTTTAATAAAGATAAATATAGCTATAATAATATTTTAGTAATTATTAATTATTTTAGCAAATAAGCTATTTTAATTTCCTGCTAGAAAATTATCTCTTCTAAAAATCTTATAATTTTTTATATTTATTATATATATTAATATTTTAAATTATCTTTTATAATATTTTCTGACTATAAATTATAATTTATATTAATCTTTTAGAAAAAATTTAATAGAATATTAGAAATTAATATTAAGCTAAGCTCTACTAATTATCTATAGATTAATAAATAAATAAAAATTTATAATTAATATTTATAAAAATAATTCTAATTATTTATAGACTTTTATTAGTTAAATTAATTAGAATTATTATCTATAATAAATTATACCTAACTTATACTTCTATATAACTCCCTAAGAGAAATATTACTATTTAAAATAGTATATAGCTATATATCTAAAATAATATAGAACTAGAAACTATTCGATATTAAGCCTAAAAATAAATTAAATATTACTAAAGCTAGAGAAATAGCATAATGCCATTACTCTGCCTAGATGCGTGCTAAGGCTAATATTAAGAAGGCTTAAGAACGAATAAGAGCCAAAACTAATAATTCCAGGAAACCTATTAACTTTAATATTAATAATTAAATATAGCTTAATATGAGATATTTCCTAATTTAACGATCTTCTAAAAAGCTAAACTTTTTAACTAATAGCCCTTTTAAAATTATTAAGAAAGTAGGCAACTCTTTTTAACTTAATCTTTTAATTACTATAAAGATCTATAATATATTTCTACTTGAGAAACTATAGAAAGCTGCTATAAATCCACTACCTAGGCAAATAGCAATAAAAGGCTTCCCTATAAATATTACTAGAAAAGAAAAATAGAAAGTTAAGAAGATATTAGCATATAAGCTAAAAAGAAATAAGTTATAATATCGAATAACCTGGCTAAATAGGAATATTAACCTTACTTAATATAATATAAGCAACTTAATATATATACCCTATAAGATTAGGGACTTTTACTTAAAATATCCTGAATAGAATAGCTCCCCTGCTAAGCTAGAAAACTAGATAAAGGAATAGGAAAAGGAGGTAGACGACTATAAGAAACTTATAAGTGATAAACCTATAACTAAATGCTTAAAGGCAAGCTTTTTTCAAGAGAGGGGATAATATAATAATTCAGCGCATATATAGCTTATATAACCGTGCTATATAACCCCTTTAATATCACTATATAGGCTAGATGAAAGAGAATCTATTAAATAGGCAAAGATAACCCAGTTACATCAAGATATAACTATATATATACTTAAGGAGGAGACCTCGCACTCTCCTAAGCTTCCTTTCTCTTTTCTTTTCTCTCTAGTTTAGTCTTCTAAGAATCAGAAGTAGCACCTATTATTCTGATAGAGCTAGAAGCCGCCCTATAATCCCCTTCTATATGCCTTAATTATAGCCTAAGAAGATTCGCTTTTAAAGCCCTAAAGCTATCTCCACAGCATCCAACCTCCTTTTTATTTAAAGAGGAAGATCTAGGCCCACAAGCCTATAAAATCCAAAAATCTCTAGCTAATATAGCTTAACTAGACAACCTAGAACCCATATAACACTTCTACTTTCCCCCCTAAAGCCAAGCTACCCCCTATAAGATAGCCATCAGCCCCCTCTCTAAAGAAGAAGCCAGTATAGCTCACCAGAAACATCTAAGCCAGCTAAAGCCCAATAAATATATTATATATTTAAACGCCTTATGCCTACCCGGGAAAAAAGCTAGGAGCATAGGAATAGGCATTACAGCCTATCACCTAGATACTAGCCTAGAGCCTATTTATTGAGCTATAGCTAATATAGGCGAAAACCAACTAGTTTATAATAGTAAACTAGAAAAAACTACCCAAGCTATTAAATATACTAGTAATTTAGCCAGCCCTAGGCATAGCTTTACAATTTACGGCAATAATCAAGCTAGCCTTTATAGGCTTAAATCTCCCTCAGATAACCCTAGGCAAGTATGCCAAATCAGAGCTATAAAAGCTACCGAATATATTATTGCCCAAAGTGCTATTATAGCCCTAAACTAGGTTCCTGGCCACACTAATATCTATAGAAACAAACTAGCAGATAAACTAGCAAAAAAAGCTACGACTATTCGCCCTGTAACCCGAGAAACCAGCTTTACAGTTATTAGCTATATAGCCAAGAAGCAAGCTACTGAGAAGTGGCTTAATATTATAAGAGCCTATAAAGAAACACAAACTAACCCAAATAGCTATAAAAACCACTACCCTCTTAATATTAAAGCCAAAATTTAACTCCCCCAGGATATAATCTATATATATGCCAGTGCCTACTTCCAGATTAAAATCAGGCATGGCTACTTAAAGTCATATCTAGCTAGGCTAGGGCATGCTGAAAACCCCTACTATTACTATAGAAAAATAGAAATAGGTTAACACCTACTATATAACTGCAAACAGCCTAGCATAGCTAAGATAAGGGCTAAACTAAAAGAAAACCTAGAAAAATATAAAATAGAGCTAAAAAGCCTATTCTATATGAAAATAGGCATTCAAAGCATTATCTCTTTTCTTAAAGAGACTCAAATTTGCACTAGAAAATAACACCTAGCTAGAGAGCTAGAACTACAAGAAGAACTAGAAGCAGTAGAAAGGGAGCTAGGGGAGCTAAAGGAGGAAGGAGGAGCAGAATAGGCATAGAAAGGGCCTAAAAATAACTTTCTTTATAATATTTCTTTTGTTTTTCCTTTATCTTAGGGCTCGACCCTCAATATCTACTAAAATATATTCAGATACCTCCTTTTGTAACTAGTCACTAGATCAGCTAGGCGCCCTAGGCGCCTGCCGTCCTACTGTAGTCTTTGACTTACACAGGACGTTAAAAGGAATAATAATAATAATATTAGCTATTATTCTCACATTATAACACCTATGATATTACCTACCTGGGCCTCAGTAGGCTTCAAGATCTATCGATGCTGCTTCTCAACTTGCTTGGTGTGCGCCCGTTTCAAGCCAGAAAGAACAGCATTGAAGCCAGTCAATTTTTGTCGCCATCAATCACCTCACCAATTACCCTCCACAGTATACCTACTACCTCCTTCAATCACTCTTATCCCCATCCCTCATAAGGCTTAGCCCGCTCCCACGTTTGAAGTCTGCGCTTAAAGCGGGATGTAGCGGGTCCAAAAGCCCTCGATTGAGCTTAGAACGAAGCCGTTTCTACTTTTTTGTTGCTCATCGTCAACTATATAATTGTTTACAATATATGATATAAATAAGTTATCTTAGTGACATAATGGCGTTAATACTCCGATCCTCATATTATTGCTTCAGTTATCAATAATATTCTCCGGTATCAGCTTACCCCACTGTTGCCTTAGCGGTGTTTGCAAAGTGGAATTTATGGGATTAGGATAGATTCAATGTTCAAAATTGTATAGTTTTAGCACCTTTTGTTTTGCTTTCGAGGACATTGATCTTATTTAGGGGACTGGGATTCTCGAATGATATATTTGGATTCATGGTGATCTGACCCTACTGCAACATGAGGTGACATTGGGACTTATTGTAAGCCCCCAACTTGCATCATTATTGCCTATCTCACTCAATAGAGGCAAAGGCGGTTAGATCATCTCTGAAGGTAATCGTCATATAAGTTCCTTTTATACCTCAATCTTATATGAAACTCGCCCCATATTCCCGAAGTCTTGGGATACTGTAATGAAAGGGTGGTAAAGGGCAAGCGGGGCAACATATTTCACTTCAACTCTAGGAGAGGTGGAGATCAGAACATACTCGGGTCAAGCGAAACATTCCAATTTCACGTCAAATGTCGACCAGCCCAAAATGGATGCTCTGTTCACTATCTTACCAAGAGCTATCCCCCAAGAACGTCCCAATCCCATCACGTCACATCAAATCAACCCATCTCCTCAAGTTGTAGCAACCATTCACATCTCTCATCATTCAACCCACCAACTCTCAACCTATTTTTCTCTTCCTGCGCCGCCTGCCATCTTTTCTCATAGTCGAGTATACACCTCGAGGACTAATGAGGAGTGTGCTCGCAATAATGCAGATCCAGCTCCAATTTACTGCTAACTGCCATTTTATCATCGCATTATTTAGCTTGACCAATTGCCACACATAGAAATATAATAGAGAGAGAGAGAGAGAAGTACTTGACAGCATAGCCTTATCGAACGGCCTCCTCCGAATCAGAGGTTTGACAGATAGTTTCCCATTGTTGAAGCTAAACAAGTACTCGGGGTTGTTGAAAGTTTGTTCGTCCGTGTGAAGATATTCTGAATGAAATGAGGGGAAAGAATAATGAGAGCTGTTTGATTCTTTATAGCTATCTCTCTCAAATCCTTCTCCATCTTTTTGCTCTCCTCTTTCCCTTGTCTTTCATTCCATCATTTTCTGCAAAGCTAAACCTGTCATCAATGAATAACTCAAGCTCAGCTCATTATGTACAATTTGAACTCAACTGCTTTGTCAGTTGTTAGGCATGCCCAGCCGGCAGACTTAATCAAGGATTTGATTGGCCAGGTAGTTTTGAAGACAAGGATCCCAGATTTGCTCATGTGACTTGTCAAGGGGAATCGCACGTCTATTTTAAGTACCTGCACGACTTTTCAACCCAAAAAAGCAAGCAAAGATAAGTACCAGCGAAGTAACAGCAGCTCGACAACATGGCAAATCCTCGATCCATGCACTTCTCTGAAAAGTTTGCCATCAGCTGCGGCACAGTTACGCTCGACCTACAAGCCCGAAAAGTCCTCATCATATTTTTGCGCAAAAACGGCGAATACATGCTCCCCAAAGGTCGCAAGGATGTCGGCGAGGGGCTCGAGGCTACAGCAATGCGTGAAACCTTCGAAGAAACCGGCTTTAAGTGCGAGCTTCTACCTCACTTGTTTCCCACTCTTGCAACGACGGCGGACCCTGCAAAACAGATCAGCGACATTAGAAAATCGACTATCGAGCCCTTCGCGCTGACTCAGCGCACCACGGACGGAAAGCTAAAGATCATTTTCTGGTATTTGGCACAGGCAGACTCCACGGCGCCGAAGACACAAGGCACGCAGATGGAGGACGAGGATTTTGATACGGTGTGGGTTGATGAGGCGAAAGTCCTTGAGACTCTGACATTTGACGATGACCGGGCAGTTGCGGGCAGGGCGATTGGATATTGGAAAGGTGATTAGCACTCTGTGATTTTATGTTGGCTGCTTTACGCAGCATTAATTACATGCAATGTGTGTAATACTGAACGGCTCCTCCCTGTACTGTGGTCTAAAACAATGAAAATAAGCAGCGAGGATCTACACTCTACCTTTCCTGTACCCTTCCCTTCACACCTATAATTCACCAAAGTTCTCTCCGAATAGCTGGCTACGAACTGGTGATACCTTGGTATCCATCTGATCCAAAAAGAGAACGCATTGTGACGACGAGCTCTCTGCCTTCACCTCCGCTACTATTATGCCTTTACTGATAGCGCGTATAACTTCAACCGAGGCTTCTATAAGGAGCTCGCGGAAACTCTACGATTTGAGTTATCCTCAGAGAAGGCTCCGCACGATGGTCGTGCAAGAAATTTAGGATTTAACGACCCCTAAACGATAAAATGACCGCAAATCGATCTCAAAGTCGAAAAAAGGTGATAGGCGCTTGGGCGGGATGATCACGCAGGCGAGAATACCCCAGTTTCCGAAGCCCTTAATAGATAGATGCTTATTATTAAACTTAACAACAGCAATAAGTTATGTTTCAAAACTATCTTTATCCTCTCTCTCAACAAGTCGACCTTGTTAAAAGATGAATAGTGTCTCTCTGTGAATAGCCTCCTGAAGAAAAATTAAAAATTAAATCAAAAATAAAGAAAATCAATAAACAATACGCGAGAATAGGTGACTAGTTAGGATGAAAGTAATGAAACCCAAGAAATGGACGACACAATTCCAGGAGCTAGAATATGCCCTCGGTTAGTCGATTAGATGGTGTCAGCGTTAGAAATTTACTAATGACAGGAAGTTATTATAGCTTAGCATAAATTCTCCGAAGTCACTTAGCGAAATTGGCGTTCGGCGCTAATGCACGTAGATCTAATGCTAGCTCTTTATTATACTAGCATCGCCGCTAGTGAAATTGGCTTCCGTCTTGAACTCTTCTAGAATTTGAATGCTGGTGGTAGACTTCTGTCCCGATATCTGAAGGCTGCAGAAGAGGCCTCCCGACTTGGTGAGAGATCAGATAGTTCCGAAGTATCAGACACATTAGATTGTCAAATAGACCGAATTGGAAGAAGAAGCAAGAGAAGAAGATTCTGAGATTAGATTGTAAGATTTGGTGGGTTTCCAAGAATATAGCCACAGCTGTAGCTATTTATCTCACGCGTAGAAATATTTAGCTTTTGATTAGAATTATAAATGTTGATATCACAGGTATGAGGAATAATGTCTTAATTAATGTCTAAAGAACTAAGAGGATAGGTCCATAGGCTGAGAATATATATTCTCAGCAAATAACTCATCCTCATTTAGTAGCCATGTTAACCATCGACTTTATTATGCTAACAGTGGCAACTTTTTCTTTTTAGTATATTATCACCAAAACCAATAATATATTCCATTATCCTCGAATTACTTTTCTTACCATTCTAGCCTTCCCTCCTACTTCTAATTTCAGAACGGGAGATCGACACCAATAATCTTTCAAGCTTTGTGTCTAGGAAGCGCTTTACTTTACAGATGAATCCCGAAGCAGGCCCATCTATTCCAGAGCCTAATCTAGAGAATAGTTCAGATGGTGAAGAGACTGTTCATAAAAGAGTCGCCAGGTGCGATTCAAGGTGAGACCTGTGGAACCGACAGAGGAACTCTTGTAAACTCCCCCACGCAAAAACTAGTTGTGAGGGATGGTTGGATGGCAAGCAGGAGAGGAATTGAGTATTAGGGAAGGAGGAAGATGGGTGTGTTTAGGAAGTTGCATTTACATCAAGTTTGAGAGAAGGAAGTGAAGGGAAAGTGGTGGTTGTTGTGTATTGTTTGACAGTTTGCATTGATTTTCACGGTCTGTATTGATCGAGCATGAAACCCAGATACTATTCTACACACACTTCTCTTGATCACTGTCCTCTTGATTTGCTGGCTTCTTTCTTGTACTTCCACGATCTGAGGTCACGCGCTCTACCACGACCTCTTACCCTTTCACAGTATCTTGGATTGAAATGATCAGCGCTCCCCAACTTTCACCGTAAATCGTGAAACTGGATGGTCCCCAACAGAAAAGGGACATGGAAATGTTCTCGTGTTCTCCGTCTCTAACAGAAATGACAACTCCACCACAGGAAGAATGTCTTATCCGGCCAGTAATATGCACTAGTATCAAACCGCTGCTTCTAGATGCTCGAGCCTTTTGGGTGACTTTGAGGGCGCACATCAAATACGAAGGCTCCGTTGGCTATCTAATTGTTTCATTTTTTCCTTGCCCTTCCCCCGTGTAATCTTTGCAGGTGGTTTCTTCGATATGCCCTGAGGCTTTGCGGGGCTTCTGGCTGTCAGACGGCTTGCGACAATCCGTTCTGGTTTTGATTGCACTGCGCGTTTGGAGGGATTCGTAGATGCCGTCCTTGTTGGGTCCTCAGATATGGTAGGGACAGGCGGCTGTATCCGTTTGCTTCTGCGCGGGGCTACACGGTTAGGTGAAGGCGAGGGTGGTTTTACTGCATCCACATTAGAAGCCAATGGCAAGCCATCAGAGGATACCTTTGGTGAGATGTTCAGTCGCCGTTGAGGCCCCTTTCGGCTTCCAGCGGCTTTTGAGATCTTTGATGAATGGACGGGGCTAAGAGATGCGTTTGTCAACTGTCCATCTTTATGGGAGGCCTTTCTCTTGCTTGGCAGCAATACCTGCCCCGCCGCAGGACGAAGAGCCCGTTTGCCCGAACTGGGGGGAGGTGGATTCGACGTAGAGGAAGACCGCTTGGCGTCGCCATTCTCTGGTCCGGCCGAATCGATGTCAGGCGGGCCTTGTTGAGATGAATTCAAGGTACCAGACACCTGGCGATGATTTGATTCCACGGGAGAAGGAGGCTCAAAAAGGCGCATGACAGGTGCTTCTCCTGCTTCATGGCTGCCATTCACAAGTGGGTTCGCTGGTACAGGAGCAGGACCGTCGGCGGCTTCCTCCTGAAGAGGCTCTTCATGCTTCCACGACATCCCAGGCAGTCTCGATGCTTGTGGGACGGTGGTTACTGATATCGAGAAGCATATTACAGCAGTGAGCCAGGAGTCAACGAGTTTTGCAGGAAGGCATGGCAGTGCGTGCAGCATTTGTGGAATGCGGATGCGATAAAGGAGAATGAGCGATGCCTGGGTTTGCAGTTGCAGTCGCTGATGGTGTTTCTCACCGTTAGTAATTTGTAGGTCTTTGCACCATTACCCGTCTGGATTCCCGGCTTACGTTCTACCTCCTAGAGAATCCGAACCGCAGCGCCGAAAGATATTACGAAGGGCCGAGAACAAGTACAAGCTCCAGATGGCGAAGGACGATGCATTGTCGTACTTGGTATGCTATAACCGAGACACTATAGCCTCAAACCACGATGCGGCGACACTCAGCAAAGAGTTCTCTTTTGACGAGGACATTGCAATATCTAGGCCATATTAACGCCAATTAAGACGACTCCATCAGTTGTATTTGGAAGATAAGAGATCGAGTCATGCAAGTTCCACTCTTTCGATTCCACGCTCACCTACGACGACTACGGTTGAAGCCAAGCATACCGAAGGCGAATCTCGAGAGAGTACTGTAAATAGCTGCGTTTTCGACTCTGGAAGCCTTATTGATATTACGCCTCTAGGTTATAAGCCCTTGCAAAATCACAGCATCTACAGATCCACGATATGGTCCCTGATAGCCATCCTATTGCTAAAGTAGCTCACGATGACGTATAAGCTTTCCTTCGCGTTGTAGCTGACAAGAAAGTTCAAAATACATGACGCTAACTCAGCGTGTGTATTGGTCCTATACGACCCGCTGAAAGAACTTCGCTGCATCGTTGCTCGTTGCGCCGGGTCCCCAACGCCAAGACGGAGACCAAGATAAACTACTGCCTGGTGGTAATGTGCATTGGATATCTTGATGGCGCCACCTTGGGTGCGAAAATACTCCTTCCAGATTCGCTTCCGAGTATTCTCTATCCTTCGAGTTGATCATGCTTCCCTCGTCATTATTGGCTGCGTACTTTTCATCATCCTGCGCTCTTTTCCCGCTCGCAGATCTTGGTTCTGCCCCGCTTTGTTGCGACTTGGTTCTAGGTTCTTTTCTCCCATATTCAAATACTCCCCTTCCTTTCTCCAAACTATTTTCCTCCGGCTCCCCGGGCTCTAGCTCGATGCTCCCTTCGCTACTTGTATCTGTGCCATCAAGATCCAAATCTTCGCTATACGCATCTTGTAATTGTCGCAAACCATCTCGAATTTCCCGAGGAATCCCATAGAGGTTGAGCCTCCGTAGCATTAGTACAGCACGCTGCAAGGATGCCATCGGCGAACCTGTCCATGATTTTGTCGCACCATACTCACTAGGACCTGGTTGTTCCAGCCATCAGACCCATGAGGGTTTGGATCAACAAGGACAAGAGGGTGATAGAGACCGAGGGACCATACGTCGACACGGTCTCCGTGTACCACTCCGATACCATGAGGTTCTGTGGCATGTCCTTCCCCAAGAGGGATGAGGAACCCAACCAGTATACGAACTCACTCCATGGACAGGCACACGAGCACGAATGACACCGGGGCGACCATCCAGACGCTCCTGAACAGGATCCGTACGACCAGGAGGCGTGTGTCATCTAATGGACCCGAGGGATACACGCTTATGGTCTCAATCAAGTGCGCGTGCACCGACTGCTCCCTGAGGTTCGGGGTTAGCCTGCGAAGAGCCGTGTACAGGTTCATGTGCACGTACGTCCAGATGGTCGAGGGTACGTTCCTGTGCGTATGCCCTGAGTGCATGGGCCTCAATAGAGATGGTGACGTATCCTTCGTGGCGAGCACCGCTCTTCTGGATGGTCTTCTTCTCGAGATGGGCTCATCGAACCAGGTTGAGTATGACTACATCAGGGATGTCCTGAAGCACGGGGGACCGTCATTGATACGAGAGTGGATTCCCGCTGGACGTTGGTCACGTCGGTCATGGTGGCCACGAACATGGGTATGTCAGACCTCTTGATCCAGACGAACCTGCACGTCGTCACCATCGGGACACCGGCGATTGATGAGCCCGGTCTCGCTACTCTCCTCGCTACGAATAGCCTCTCGTTCTCCATCATTAGTCGGGGTCCTCTGATGTATCGTCTGGACGATCATGACCATGTTAATGTTCACATTCATTATCGTCTCATCTTATCGGGTCTGGTTTTAAAATCATCACGGTCTTATTATATTAATTATTATCTAGTTCTTATCCTTAACCATATTAACAACCACGTTAAAATTAAGAAGGGCATTTATTATATACTGCGCTAACTTCGGAATATAACCGGGGAACCCCTTATTTAGCGCCGTCATAATAAATTTAATTATATATAATTTAATTATTATCTTCCCTAATATTTTAAGATAGAAACTAAAGAACCTAATTATTATATTTATTATTATTATATTAAAAACTTTATCTCTTTTTATAAGGCTTATATTACTAAGGATAATATTTAACTTATTCTAACCTATTCTCTCGCTAATATAGAACTTTAATACATTATTAATCTATATCTAGTTTATTATATTATACCTAAATATCTTATCAGTTCTTTTTAACCCAATAATATTATCTATTAATTTACAGATAATATTAGGTCCTAATCTACCAGGCAGGCTAATATTAATATCCTCGGTCCCGGGCGCGTACCTGTTGCCTGGTATGCCCCTTATCCCGGGTATCTCGTTGATTGGCATGGTCCCCCGCAGACCGGTACGTCGGGGATAGTCCTGTCGTCCGCCGCCTTGTCCAAGCTCAAGCCACTCAAGAACCCTCAGACGTTGAACATGAAGAAGTTCAGCAGCCAGAACTCCGCGTTCGCCGGGATGATCAACAGCACCGACCAGGGGAGCGGGTTCAGCGAGAGATACAGCTCGGGTGTCTCCGACATCATGGGGATGCCCGACACGGGTAGGAACTAGACCACATCAGACGATCGACGGCATGAGAATGATAGACATCAGGACCACGGGCGTAAAACTTCACTCACCACCACCATCATGAGCCTGTACACGAGTGGTGCAACTCTACCAGAGCCTGAGCGTGTGGACGTCGCACACATATCGAATGCAACCTCTGACACGAACGAGATGCTGAAGGAGAGTATGATTATCACATCCGAGTTCATATCGAAGTTGAACACCCTGGGAAGCGGGGGTAGACACGACGCCACCACCAGGTCCATGATGATATTCGCCAGGTGTGTCCCGTTCACCGTGATATGCATGGGCCTCTTCCCGTACGACCAGGACATCCTCCCTCCCATCGCATCGGGCCTGTCCTACGACCCGAGGAGGTGTAGTGGACCAACACCCGGTGTTCAGGTTCTCGCACAGACCATGGCGCACTTCGGGTCCATGATCAGGTCGGCGCACGCCAGGAAGAAGATGACGTCGGGGGTACCCGAAGACATGAGGTTCAACACGCTCCTCACCACGTTCATCATGATGTTGAGGAGCTCGTACATATGCTCGTCGGTAGGTGTGATATTCACCAACTCGGTGGTCATCCCGGTCAGATCGGTTTCAAGAAGAATAAGAGCATCATCCCACTTCGCGGAGTGGCTCGGGAAGATGATCATCCTCCACAACAAGTACGGGTATAGGTTCTCAATCATCAGCATGGGTGCGAGGGCGGACGAGACGGTGAGGAGATGCTTCAGTTCGTACCCAGGCACCAATCGCATGACAAACCACGTCACGTGCATGAACCCGGCCGCCCTCGCCTACATGAGGCTAGACACCATGACGAGTACCCCACCGGCGCTTGAAGAGATCACGGTGACCGAGAAGATGATCGAGTGCCTTGAACCTCAACATGATGAGATCATGGAGTGTAGGTCGTACGAGTGGATGATCTACCCGAGGGAGGTCCTCACCAAGATGATGAGTCCCGTGGCGATGATGATCCTGACTAAAGCACTTGTAAATCACACGGATGATCAACTCGGTATCAGGTTCATGACGATGAATGACTCCATGTTCAACTACTTGTTCAAGCGCGAGGGCGGTGCTCATGTGGATGAGGACGCTGGCAATGATTATCAGGCGGATACACAGGCTGAGGTGAGTCAGGGTGGCGGCGGCGGCGGTGGTGGTGGTGGTGGTGCGCATAACGCGTCCAGGCACGGGAATGACTTCAAGATAGAGGTCTCCAAGATGTCCCTGATCGGTCAGTTGATGGACCCCATGAACAAGAACATGTCCCAGCAAGCCATAGTCATTCAGAACATGGCCAAGAGTACGGCGGAGTTGGTCGAGATGTATAAGACCAGGGAGACCAGGATAACAGCCATCGAGGACTACTTGATGAAGATGTCCCCACACACCGGTGAGTTGATGCCTACGCTAGATGACCTCACTACCTTCGTGACCTCGTGCAAGGATGAGATGAAGAGTGCGATCAACGACCTCCAGACGGCCGCGGCGATCATCACGGCCATGCCTGCGGTAATAGATGGTGACAGGGGTGTAATAAAGGGTGAGATACAACCATCGGGCCCCATCATGAAGAGGGCGGACGGGTCCACGATCCGGGACAACATATACGTTAGGACATGGAACGAAATACCCGGGACAAGGGGCACACCAGGCAACAGGTACGCGCCCGGAACTAAGGATATTAACATTAGCCTGCCTGGCAAACTAAAACCTAGTACCACTTGTAGATTAACAGGTAGTATTATTAGGTTAAAGAGGATTAATAAAATATCCGGGTATAATATAATAGATCAGGCACAGATTAGCGACATATTAAAGTTTTATATTAGCGAAAGAATAGGTTAGAATAAGTTGAATATTATCCTTAGTAATATAAGCCTTATAAAGGGGGATAAAGTTTTTAATATAATAATAATAAGTATAATAATCAGGTTCTTTAGTTTTTATCTTAAGATGTTAGAGAAAATAATAATTAAATTATATATAATTAAATCTATTATAACGGCGCTAGATAAGGGGTTTCCCGGTTATATCCCGGAGTTAGTATAATATATAATAAGTGCCCTTTTTAATTCTGACGTGGTTGTTAGTATAGTTGAGGATAAGAACTAGATGATAATTAACATGATGAGACCGTGATAATTTTAAAACCAGACCCGATAAGATAAGACGATAATGAATGTGAACAGAAAAGGAGCGCGTCCAGGATATTGGGGGAGGAAGTCGTTTATAACAATCCGTGTATAGAGCCCTCCCAACTCAGCCCCTTTAATTCCCTGATGTCTTTGGTGATCTTGATATGTTTGTGCAGTAGGATACATCCGCCCCGGAATTGTGCCTGTACGACGAGCCAGTTTTCGACGACGTTTCCGATCCTGTCGCTCGTAGTTGAGGAAATACTTCAGTTCGGTTGGTAAGAAGAAGAATGAGGGATTATAGACATGGTCGAAATTCGTATGGCAAGTACCGCAGAGTGCAATCGCGTTCTGTGGGGTTTGTTTCTCTTGGAAGTCGATCAGACCGTCTCTAAGGGCGTCGTGAAACTGGGACGAAGTCAGATCGGCCTCGGCTGAGCTCATACACGACTTACAGTGTTATCTCTGCTGCCAATAACATGGCAAACATCCGCGGGACTCGCTCCACAATGCCAGCATTTGTTATTATATTGTTCTCTCACTGCGGCCTTTGTATTATTGTTGAAGTCAGATGTATTTGATGCCCGAGTGCGGGGGCGGCCTGCATCGCTACCATCTACGGCTGCGCGTTTTCTCTTAGAGCCTGAAGATGACGTTTGTGAAGAATTCTCTATGTTGGATCCTAGGGGGATGGGTAAGACGGCTTCTGGTGGAGGGGGGTAGATTATAGGATGCCTTCGATGGGACGACGAATCAGATGGTGTGCGATGGGCCTGGTTTGGAGGATTCATTGATGTCATATAATCGACTGTCAATATTAATGTGAAGCGTACTATGGCGAGATACTAGAGTTGATGATGGGGAGAGTCTGGGTACAAACTTGGCAAATGGTTATCATATTCTAATCAAGTCATTTCTCGTCCCGGGCTAGTAAATGCCTTAGGCTTAAAATCACGTGACTCTCGACCTTTAACGTCAGAACGTCATCTCCCACTCATGAATTGCTCACCCTTAATTCGGCTCTTATTAGGAAAAGGATATTATGGGTGGCTTGCAGCGCTATGGATCTGTGCGTTGTGTTAGAAAGTCAAGGAACGGTGAGGCTTGGAATGGACAGAGAAGGCAAGTATAGGGTAAAGCATTGTTATCTATATATTATTTCGCTGTTCATTGCTCCCACTTCCTCACCCGCCTTCTCCTCTCATCCACATGCATTCTTCAAACTAATAAAACGCCCAATCCATATCATATTCACATAGCTGAGAGCAGGAAAACACCAGAAACATCGAGAATCCCAAATGTTCTACATTCATTAACTCTTTGTTTAAATTTAGTAAATGGAGGTGGGTTTTTATAGTTTTAAGGGGAGAGTCGATAAGGGTAATTCAGTTCCACTTTGCCTTCACCTCTTACATCTCCATTTACTCTCAAATGTATCTACCCTCCACCACTAACCATATTCTTCTTTACAATCTCTCTCACCTTTCCACAGAAATCTTACACTTAACTACTCTCACTTCCTGCCCACAACTTCCTTCCTTCACTCTAGCTCACCGCACTCTCTCACATAAATAACCTCCTTCCGCCAATTTCTTTTCTTCATAGCGCTCAAGACAATCCCACGTTGCGCGATTTAAGGTGGATGTTAAGTGCATGTTGAAAATCAACAACACATGGCTTGAGAAAATATATTAAAATTGTCCCTGATATGAGCACGAAAGTTTCTAGCCACTTCCTGTCATTCTAACTTCTTGTCGTTGCACCATAGACATGCTTGACTCTGTAAGAGCCATAGCAAGGTATTCCCTTGGCTTCGCATATGCCCATCCACCATTTGCAAGAGCTTCCAATAGCTTCAGCTCAAATATTTGAGTTTTAGGGCTACTATTAGCACTAAGTAGATCCAATTGAATCTCTTCGTTTTGTTGTGCAAGAGGTGAATATAGTATACGAACACCGAATCATCTTTTTTTTTGTTGAGAACACCTCGAATAAACAATGTCGGTTTTATTACTCCTTGTTCAAAATTATCCAGGAGAAAGGAAGGTTATATATACTCTAGGGGTACCTATTTGTAAGTCTTTCACTTACTCCTTAACCTTCCTTTCTATCTACAAAAATGTGAGAGGTAGAAAAGCCATGACAACAGAGCTCTTGGACTCAGATGTACTTTGTGAGAGGATATCATTTCCTATTTACGTGGGGAGTGAAGGAGACACGCCAATAGTAAAGATTCTAGATGAAATAACTGACATTCCTTTATAGTTCTCCCGTTGTCGATTTCTTCTTTATTTCCATCCGTGATATTATCCATTAAAATCCTTTTGCTCGTTTTTGACAGAGAATAAATGTTTATATACTTCCGAAAGAACGATCCTTTCTATTATAATTGATCAACTCTATTCCATCCGCTCCCAATGCCCACATTTCTTCCTTACTTTTGAGTTAGAACCTTTTAACGGCTCTTAATTAACTTCTTTCCTTTTCCCTTCTTTTATATCTCTCTGCTTTACCTTTAAATTTATCCGTTCTTCAGCCACTACTCTAAAGTGCGCATTGGCTACTAATGGAAGTCAGTAACATAAAATTCACACCCACCTCCACCTGCCATCACATCCATCTCTTGGCATTCACCATCACAAAGTCATCACCTACCACCCCTTCACTCGAACTATATCCTTAATCATCCTTTCCTACACATATAAAAAGAATCTCCATTCCCGTCCTCAAACTAGCATGCTATTCATACACGAAGTCCACAAATTTCGCAAAGTCCACCACGTATAAAAAGGACGTACTCGCACTTAGAGTTTTAACCTTTTCGTGCGTAGTTGAAGCATCATGGGCTGAGATAGGTATCGAGTGATTTCCACCTCTTCCCCCCTTACCAAATGAGAATTGATTTAAAACGGCAAGAGCATATATAGAAGAATAGCGGCGCCGTGAAAATATACCGCTGTCATTATATGTCATAGTCCACACCATTGCCACAGTTCTTCGACTGCTGCTAACACTCAGGCAAGAGTTTATATTTTCCTTCTGTAATTTTATATGAATATTGATGGGACAAATTTATCGGAAGCCATCTGTTGATCTAATTATAAAAAGCACGAAAGTGCCCGTTGAATCATTTAGTTAGAATTTATATAGATTTTCAAAATGCGAGAAATATGGGGTTTTTAATCTTGGAAATTTACCAAGTCTTCCTTCATCTTAACTTCTCACACCTTTCTAAGGACTTATCACCATCACCAGCTAATCTATTGTCTCGCAGCAACAAACAAGCAAACATATATAGAAAAATAAATAACGACGAGAGCAAAGTCCCTCGCTGGTACAGTGATATCAACCCCAGAGCCCAAGCTAGGTGCCCAAAGATCCGGCAATGATGGAAGCGGTCCCATCCAGGCAGCCATCTCCAAGGCGAGACATTAAATCATCCTTCAAACCCACACTCAGCATGGTTTTGACTCATTTTACTATTCTGAATAGAAAGGGGGATTAGTCTCAGACGGTTTATATAGACTTTGGGAGGGAAGGAAGATATAAGTATGTTATGATTCACCCTGTTATCTCTACTAATTGATATCTTTTCATCATTAGATATTGTTCTCCGATTAGAATGACAGCCATGCATTCACCATTCTTCTATTACCTTCGCAACCCATAACCTCGCTTACCCCGCCTCTCCCAGCTTTATATAAGAATCTGCTCTTCTCTTCTTTTAGCATCGTCATGGACAAGAATCTTTTAGAAGACGGTGTCAAGGATGTCATTTTATTAAAAAAGATACTCCTTTCTCTCACTACAAATGCTTTGGAAAAGAAGGGCAGGTTCGACATTCTAGAAGATGTAAGAGAATAGAAAGCAGCGCTGAAGTATTCTAACCGTCATCCATATCTTTCCACTCTCACCTATCTCTGAATATTTCCCACTCACGTATTCCTACGGCAAGATATGCATGTCATTGTCATTTGTCACTTATGATCTATATTTAATACCCATAACTCACCTCTCACCATCCCAATTATCATTATTCCTCACGAGAGAAACCCGTACATTTTCCATTTTCCTCATCACTTCTTAAACCCCCACCAAAACCAAAACCAAAATATCGAAAATAAATAAGACGAAGCACCCCATCTTAGCCCATTGAAACGCCGCGTCTCGTCCGACTTAAACCTCGCTCAGCCCATTCAACCTGCTCGTCTACTGTACTGTACTGTACCTCTCCGCGCTCGTCGCCTTGGACCCCTACCTATTCCTCCAATCTACACCCTCGATTCGATTCAATATACCTTATACCTTCTTAAACCTCAACGTACATTTAACTCTAAGACTTCCTTTCCAACCTTCACATACAAACAACCACAAATAGTATCCACAATTCGCCAGACAGCACAGCAGTACAAATCGCCCAAAACTAACATATCTCAATTCCGCTCCACTATTGAAACAGATACTAGGTACTGGAAGTACTTGTCCATACGATAATCCAAACCTTGGAAGGTAACAGCTGTAGATCTATCATGTAAGGGAAAAGCGAGAGAAAGGAAATTCATCATTGTCGATTGTTGATAGTCGACAGTCGATAGTTGATTGTTGATATATATTTTATGGATAGCCTTAAACTACTCTACAAATATCTCTAAACGTCTGCAAACATCTTTAAACATCTCTAAACATCTCCTCATCGAAAAGATTAGATTAGATCAAATTAGATGAGATAAATTCTCACGCCCAATAAACCATAGAGGAGAAGCGATAGTGAATATCCCACAGTGAACAGCCAACAGCGAAAGTAGGGAGTATGATTCACTTCACTTCACTTCACTGATGAATATTTTCAAATATGAGGATCGTTAGGGAGGAAAAGATGATTCTATGATAAACTCAAGAGTTTAAGCTAAGGAGAGAAAGAAGATTATAATAAAATCAACAGTTTAAGCTAAGAAGAAGAAAAAGATGGATTTGCGATAAACTCAAGAGATTATTTAATCCAAAGAGAAAAAAAACAAGCTTACAAAGCTCGGAAAACATATTCTTAATCTGTACGAAGTAGATATACTACTTAACTCTATTATTTATTCTTATCTATATATAATACTAATACTATTATAAACTTATGAACATCTTGCCGTGCTACCTTACCTATCTACCTATCTACCTATCTACCTTGAGCCTTGAGCCTTGAGAAATAATATAATAACTTAGTAAGTGGTAGCTAAACCAGGAATAAAAGAACTCATATATGAAAAGAACAACATCCACATCCACTTCCTTTCTCTGCTTTCCAAAGATTCATTCATTCATTCATCACTAGATTCAGATAAGAATACAGTCTTCTGCATATTCCGTTTCAGGCTATTTTCCTCCCTTGAGGGACTCGACGACTATAGAATTTCCTCGAATAGTTCTATTCTCTTATATAAATGAGGAGAAATATATAGATTAAATAACAGATGTTTCTCCGCACGACTCGATTATGATTCCGTAATGGAAATGAAGAGATGAATTATGATGTGCGAACACTCACTTCCCCACAATACATCTATCCATGTCTGAACGAGGCTGAGAGCCCTTTGCTAAAAATACTTTCACATGCCTTGAAGATACATACATAAAAATAGAAAAAGATTCTATAGCGAAATAAATCATCTGCAAAAAGATCATGGACGATTTTCATTACGGGACGCCTTGTGGGTCTTTCCATCTTTCGTTTCTCAGGTCCATTTCCATATCCATAAGTGGGAGGAGAATGCACACCGCCCCTCACGCACCGCGAATCCTTCAGAGACTTTATTCATCCTCATTCTTTGCATTACCGTATGCATGCTAATGCAGTATTTTGAAATTTCTTTTCGGGGATCTATCTGCAAATGCAAGAAATCTCCCGAAAGACAAAAAGCCGAACGCAAGAATGCAAGAACGGGTTCCTGCAGCCGAATAGGAATGCGGGACAAATGGAAGAGAAATTGGTAGAAATTGATGTGTTGTCTGTGGGTAGTTGTTGTACAGTACTGCCGTACATGCATTGCACATAAGGTATGCGAAATAAGTACACGTTTGTGAAATGTGGAGAGGAGGATGGAATACAGGGTCGGAAAGTTAGTGGGCCGGTTGATCGGGGGAAGAGGATCGTGGTTTGGAGGAATCTTTTATAAAGAGGATTTTGAGGTTGTTTCAAAGATCTGATATGATTGAAGGGAGCATAGCATAGTTGGTTGTCGTCACCCGAAGCAGTATTCCCTTCAGGAAAATAATGATGCTCAAACAGGTACTCAGCTCGTAGCCTTCCGCATGCAAACTCAGCCTTTATCTCGTCATTGTTACCTGATTTATGCATGCTCCTCTCCCCATCTTTCTGCTGATCCACGGACAGAGGCCCTCTTCATCGTCCGATACGCTGCTTTTCTTCGTCCAGACCAGCTATCTCGGAGAGATTTCTGTAGCATCGAAACACACAAAGTCCGTGCATGCTTGTCGCTTTCCTTCATGCCGCACAGCCCTTTGATGGGTGAAATCCTTCAGCCGCGGATGCGTTTGCTGAGCCGTTGAAGGAAGGTCCGGTCAAGCTTGAGATCATGGGCTTAGGATCCTGGACGTAGGATCATGGGATGGTGTTGCTTTGACGCAAAAAGGAAAAAGAGTTGAAGTTGCGGGGTGGAGGATGAGCTTTGACGAGGCTTTGAAACCACCGATGTGAAGATGCACAAGATGCGGCGAAGCGACAACTTGAGTTGAATCGGGGAAGCTAGGATAGGAAAGGGAAGGGAAGGAGGGGAGCTGTGTGTGCAAGGTAAGGTGGACGGGAAGAGTATTTGGTGATGGGGTAATGTAATGCGGCGATCACGGCAACGTCGTTGCTGAAGTGATTGTGAAGCTTTGAAAATCGGGGATCATGGCTATGTTCCATGTTCATTACAGAGAGGAATGATCATAACATGGGAGGAAAGTACATGTCATTCTTGAGGAAAGGAGGAATTCGCGGGGTCTAACGCATCGTCTTATTATTCCTCAAATAATATTCCGGAAGCGAAGGAGCATTAACTCATTCGGACAGGATTGCATCTTTTGGGTGGTCCCTTGTCACGAGGCGTTTGTTTAACTCTTCCGAGTAAAGACAATCCGTTTGTCTCGACAGATGAGACTTGGATTCCCAAGGAATTGATCATGGCATTTCGGTGGATGCGTCTTCCATCAAATTTCATTTGTGTATATTTCTACATCGAGATAATTTATTGGAATTAGCCTTCCTGAGATTTGGAGATGAAGAAAATCAAGATCTGAGGCAATGATCGGAGATGTGAGGAAGCACGGCCTTGCTTATTTGGAAGGTGCATATAGAGGAGGCATGCATGTATAAAAAGCCTGGTTGGTGAAGATCGGTCAGGATTTGTAAAAGAGAGTGGAGATGAGGAAGAAGTTTCTGGGGCTTGATTGGGGAAGAGGGCTGCATGCGGCGGCTATGAAAAAGACCTTGAAGCAGGGAAGCTATTCAACTCAACGGGACGGATTTATATTTAAATGCCGGGAAGGATCCGGAGCTTCTGTGAGGAGGAATGGTACTGAATTAAGTAGTGACTGAAGTCGAAGAGTGAGTCCTGGGGACACAAGAGAGAGAGAGAGAGAGAGAGAAGAGAGAGGAGAGAGAGACAGCAATGAAATATTTGGAGGAAAATGTAAATGCTGACCAAAGCTGAGCTGATCTTGACTCGATCCCGTCCGAAGTATCTCTCCGTATCTCTCGGTCTCTATCAGACTTTATCTTCGTTGACCAGGCCACCAAAGCGCTCACCGACTGTCAAATTTCCCGTGGTTGGACACAACACCAAACCACTTCTCCAGTTCCAAATTCTGAAGACATCATGAACATCACAGCGCTTAATTCCCTGTCTCTCCTTTCTATTTTCGATTGAAGCTATTGATGCTATAGCGAAAGGGAGAGTCCGAAAAAGGGATCCCGCAAGGCATATATCCCCGCTCTTAGCGGAAAAGAGGTCCTATAAATGTGTTCTACGCGCTGGCTGGAAAGGGAAAGGGTTGAGGTAGGATGTTTCATTGGATCCTGAGTCTGGGGTTCGCGAAGATGGAGGAAAGTTAGAGATGCGGGTAGGATTCCAAATCCTGTTGTTTTGAAAGGATTTATGCCGAGTTGAGGATGCTTGATGTTCTGACTGTGGGATGATGCAATTGAGTTCTGCCGTGGTGATGCAAATGGGGGGTGGGACGCGTTTGTCAATATTGACATTCGCGAGAACCACGGAAAGTGTGTGATCTCATCATATGGCATCGTATGGAACAGCTTTAGGCTGATATCTTGGAACAGCTCGTCGTCGGTACCTGTATGTAATAATGCACGCAATGCTCTTTTCATCCTTTTCATCCGGCAGAGGGAGTCAAGTCTCAGGTCTGAACTTTATAGCACAGACTCCCTGAGTAATTAATCAACATTGCTCACTGACTTCTGTAGACGAAGCTAGTATATATCAGAAGTCCATGTCAATAATTCATAAATGCCCCGACGTCCACCTCTCCCATTCCCCAAAGGGATCAATGCCCTCATATCCTGGACCCTGAGGACGTGTCAGCTGGGAGAAGGATAATAAGCAACAGGAATGACTCCAAGGCCGATGAATGCACGAATTCAAGAATTCCATGAAAGCTTCTCTGGGAAGCGCTCGGGATGCACAGAAATCAAAGTCAGTAACAAAGAGCATCACGGGAAGAGGTGATGCACTCGTGCAAACAATGAGAGAAAGGTCTTTGATTGGCGGTGGAACGACTGCAAACCCATCTTTGCAGTCTTTGCAGGAGAGCAGCTGCAGACCCATGCTCAGTCGCCAATGCGTGCGTTGCAGTTTATTCCGTCCTTTCCAGCCAGTCAGCGGCGTCAGCTAGTCAGCCAGCATGCAGCATGGCCGGCCTGCAAGTGACCCATAATTCACGCCGCCGCGAAAGGATTACTTGCTTCTTCACTTGCCCTCGGCCATTGAGTGTCGGTGCAAGGTACGAGTTAAGGAGGAGATCCGTTGGTGGTGTGTCTGCTGTGGAATAAAAGAGTCAGTAGGAGCAAGCAAGTAAGTAAGCAAGGGGAAAAGAAGGTCGTTTGTTCGTGCCTCTGCCTTTCCATCACCAGAATACCTTAGCTTACCTTAGCTTACCTTACCTCCCTCCTCCCTCCTCCCTCTCCTCCCTCCCAGTTTGTGCGGGGATACGCCTTGTAGGACCTTGTATGTAGCCTTGTACAGGACTGTAACAAGCTGGACAGGGACCAAGTGGTGCATATTGGCCAGGCCAGCGACGTCGCGATGCGACATCCTTACGGCGTTACTCCAAACCCTGGACGTCCTTTGCCCAAAGCAGTCAAGACGCCTTCAATGCTCATCCAAGCGAAAGCCTCAACCCTCCCCTCGCTCCCTCGGTAGCTCGACCTTGCCTGGCCTTGCTGGACGGAAGTCATGTTGATGTTGATGGACAGGGGTGCACATGTAAGGTGTGTAAGGTGGGCGAAGGCCAAGCAAAGCGAAAGCAAGGCACATCCAATCCAAAAACATCTCCTGGACAACATCACCCGAACTACTCCCAATCCAATCCCAATCCAACCCAGCAACGCTCCGCAAAGCAAAAGCAGACTGACCCCGATGAGAAAAAGAAGAAAGAATGAAAGAAGGATGGAGAGAAAGTGACCCACTTTCATCCTCATTGTTCTGAACTGAACTTCTCTGCTTGCTTTATCTACGACCCCTTCCCACCCTCTCTCTCACCTCTCACCTCACCTCCATCCCCTCTCCCTCTTCGACACGGTTGATGATTATTATTGCACATTTCGAAAGGTCTCTTCCCCAACCTTTCGTCTTGTACTTAATATCTTCGACCATCTACGACCACGACGACCTCCCGCCCAATTCAGCCACCACGTTCGGCATCGACGCCAGCATACCAGAGCCACGCAATTCCCCGAAGGCCTCGATGTACCCGACATTCCAATAGCTCCCCAACCAACCTCTACCCATCGAATCCTCACCCGATTTCTACCCGTTGTTCAGTGGTATAGCAACGACTGGGCCATTTCCTCCCCCCATCCCGTCCTCCGCCTTCCTCCGAATCGGCCTTTCCACAGGCACGGTCGAGCCAATTGCTACGAAATATCTTCCTGGAGCGAGGGGGGTTCGATCAATTGACGCAAGAGATAGCTTGGGGAACGGCAGAAATACTCGTATCCGGAATCCTACGACGATGGAGGCATCATCACCATTAGCTGCCATGCAGCACAACGCTTTTCTGCCGGCTTGGGGTCGAAACGATTTGTACACTTCACATCCGCACGCACATATGTCTGGAATCACCAGTGCATTCGGTCCCGGGGCTTTCGACTTTCGAGATCTCAGCATGCGGAAGTCAAACAGAGCAGATTACTTCGCCATGAAGCCGGCCCGTGGTTCTTCACCAACGACGAGTTTGGCTGCGGATCTCTCCCAAAACTTTCACATCGACATGAGGTATTTCTCGCTTTCATCCCCCCCATGAGCATTTACTGATGATACTTATAGCTGCAGTCCGCAACTACCAACCCCCCGGAGATCGCTCTTTACCTCGAATCTTTTTAGCACATACGATAGTCGGGGTAAGAAGGCTTCCTGACAGATGAGAGGCAGATGTTGACAAGAACTAGATTGTGTTACAACACCTCCTCTGCCATCCTCGTCGCCAGGACCATTGAATGAAATGATGGACATGTCGCCGCTTCCCCACAAGCAACCATACTTCGCCCAGATCGATATTCAATCACCTACACCAGGGACAACACCAATTGAAGAAGACGACATGCAATCATCGCCCCTTCGCCCAGTTTTAGAGGCACCGAGACCAACAAACTGCATGGAGTAAGAGTGATCCGATTTATAGATACATGTATGTTTCCGTGCTAATGAAGCGTACAGACGTAGAAAATCCATATTACTCCGTCCCTCTTTGATGCGTACCAAGGGTTACTCGACAAACACGTTACAGTCACGAAGTACCGAAAATCAATTGCCTCCCTTCCGCTTCGGTGCGGGAAGCAGCAAACTATCGACGTCAACATCTATGTCCTTGGATGAGTGTTTTGCAGAGTCACCACCTCAAGAACGTCGGCCGCAATCTGCGAACAGCCCTCCGGTATCCCTCATGGCACCTGCGAGAATTAGCAAGCCTTTTGCGAGCATGACCTCGAATTCCCTCCGTAACGGATCCCCACTTGCAAATCACCAACGAAGACCTTCTAATCCGTTAATTCGGCCGAGGAAGCAATTCCGGCGATCATTAAGCATGTTCGAGCATCCGGGAGAGGTGATGAAGGCGAAGAAGGAAGAGCTTGCCCCGAGCAACCTGTACACGGTTATGGATGTCGACGAGCTACACCAGCCCGTCTTACCTCACTTTTTCAATGAAGGCCAGCCGGACAGCATCCCAAGAATATCACAGGCCACACTCCTCCGGATCCTGGATGGAAATTTCGATGGTCACTATGACCAAAAGATGATTGTGGACTGTCGCTTTGAGTATGAATTCGAAGGTGGGCATATTGATGGAGCCGTTAATTACAACGACAAGGAACTACTGACCAGCCAGCTTTTTGAGGCCGCTCTTCCGGGAAAGACCCTTCTCATTTTCCACTGCGAGTACTCTGCCCATCGTGCACCCATCATGGCCCGCCATGTGCGGAAGCAGGATCGTGACGTTAATGTCGAGCAGTACCCCAAGCTCACGTACCCCGAAGTGTACATCCTTGATGGTGGATACAGTGCTTTCTTTGCGGAACATCAATCTCGTTGCTTTCCGCAAAATTACGTGGCCATGGATAATCAAGAGCATGCCTATACTTGTGAACGGGAGATGGGCAAACTCAAACAAAACCGATGCAAGCTCGGCCGAGCCCAGACGTTTGCTTTTGGTTCCCATGGATGTGATGACAGCCCAACCGCTCCGAGCCGCTCAAGGACGACCAGTGCTGGTGCTGACTTACTGATGATGGACACGATGTCTACGTCTTCTATGCCTTCCTTTGATCGAGGACACGCACGTCGTATGGTCTCATACTAATCTAATTTTGGGGTGCATTCCCATGGCGTTCGGCATTGCTTTGGAGTTTGGGGGGTTTGCACATTGTCAACTTCGACAGCTTCGACTACCGATAGAGCATACCTTCGGTACTTGCAGGTCCTGATATTATACCCTGTGAACAAATTTTTTTCTTCGACTTCTTACCGACGTGGGTGGGACCCTTCGGCGAGTTTGTCTCTTCCGCATTGTCTTCGAAAGACCGCGGAATCTTTTTTTATACTATTTGCTCTGGCGTATTGGCGTGCATATTGCATCGACATACTTTGGAATTAGCCGCGCTTCCCATCCTTGATCACAACCATTGATCATCAGCGAACTTTCTTGGATCAGGAATCCTGGACCTACACTCATTTGACTTTTGGAGAGCCACACATGCTCTAGCTACTTACACTTTACACGACTTCACACAATAAACATGATCGCATATGACCGAGATCACGATCCAACCCCCTTTTTTCCTTGACGAATGTACGCCAGAAAAGTAACAACGGCGATGATTCACTTTTTTTTCCTCTCGACTCCGACTCCCTTTCCTCCGCTGGGCCAAAACAATATCTCCGTGCATATTACATGCCCTTTGCACGTTCTTCTCGCCTTTTCTTCGATTTAATATTCGATTCTCCCGTTGACTATTCCCATTGTCACCTATCAACCATTATGTAATACTCGACGCAGTACATTTTATTTGGGATCAATTCGATTCAGCGTTAGTACTGTTTGCATCATAATGGGCGGCTTGCTTCATTTGCATTGCTTGCTTTGCCTTGTCTTGGTATGGCTGATGCCTAGTAAAAATTTGCATTGGGTTTCGGGCGGCTGATTGGCTGATGGGTATTTACTAAGAGAGAGCGCGACAGAAAGCTTATGCGTTGTGGATGAATGAAGATATTTGATGGGTGGAGAGGAGAGAAAGGTATGAATGAATAGACAGATTGATTGATAGACAGATACAGGTGCTAGCTTTGTAGCTATGGATTGATGGAGCTTCCCTACATGGCTTAGGAATCAGTCAGTCGAATAGATGGATGAAAATCATCTATTCTGCTTTGTTCTGGTATTCATATCATTTGAATCGAAACTTTCTTCATACTTTCGTTTCTTGTGAGCTTGCTTGATTGTGGTCGTTTGTGTTTTGTCTACTGTTTGGGTTGAAAATGAAATCTGAAGTTAGATGGAAATCTAGCCCCTTTTTTCTGAACTCGTTTAATTTTTCCTCGTGAGAATTAACTATCGCAAGTTTTTTATTTTTTTTTGGATTGGATAAGGATACGGATGAAAAGGAAATGTATCTTTCGCCTAGACCTTTTCTACCCTTTTCACCTCAAGTTACTCTTGCTCTTGCTTACTTACTTGCAAATGAGAACGAAGGGAAATATATCTTTATTATTAGGGATTTCGCACTTCTTTCTCCTTTTTTCTCCTCCCCCTTCCGTTCCCTCCTTCCTCCTTCCTTCCTACTTCCTACTTCCTACTTCCCATAATAATTAATATTTCAAAGAATATTGCAGATGCTTGATTACTTAAGGAATTAGATATAAAAGATTTCAAATCAAGTCAAGTTGAAGTAAAGTATTCTAAGTATGTGACAAACGTGTTTAATTCAATCCTTAGAATCTAAAGCTAATGGGGGAGGGGTAACACAAAGCTCTCACGTGACACGCTATGCTAAGCAGGCTTACTAAGCAACTAGTGACGTCCGACGTCTATTCATAAAGGTAAGTCTTATTTTCGATTATTATTTAATTATGGTTAGTATACTGATATGGCGAGCGATTGAATTGGGTGAGAGTTTATAAAGTATGTATCTGTCTACAAACTCTGCAGGAAGAAAGTATTCTTACATTTCATTTTGTAATGCATTTTTCTCCACCTTTACTTCCTTCTTTTAAGGTCCTAGGGATCACATTCTTTGAATCCGTATTTTTGGCCCCATTCCCAAGTGAAAACTCATCAACGTCGCCCCATTCCGAAGAGTTAAAAGGATACGTGCTTTCCTCTTCCTCAAGCGCCTTTGTCAACTCGTACTCCTTTGTCGGGATCGTACTCTGTCATCTCATTCCAAAATTCAATAAACCTTTTCAAATAGTGTAGAGTAAATTCGAACAATTCACTCATCCATTCTTCCCCAACGAATCGATACTTCTTCTTTGTCCCTCTACGGATTCCTTTGTGGCGGACTGCGTGTTCGTATGTATTCTCTATCCCTTTAACATTCTTCAAAAACTCGTCAAGCTCTTTGCGACAGCATATTTGTAATTCGGCGTAACGTTCTTTGTCTGGAGAAGAAGAATTCTTCGCATTAGCCTTGGTCTCGATACGGGGATTGCCTTCGACTCGACTCTGCGATATAGCCATGACTTTGCAGAGATCAGACATCATACGACCCAATTCTCCTCTAATTTTAAACCCATTTCTCTTCTCATCCTTCTTCTTTTCGTTCTCCCCTTTACTCATTGTGTACTCTAACTCTTTGGAACTTCCTAAGGCCAATACTTTCGTGCCCGCACTCGGGGCATCGCGGTCTGAATGTGGACCTCGCTTGAGCATTGAACACTCGGTGTCATTAGAGTTGAAATTATCAAGCTTGAGGTCGGAAAGGGGAACTCGTTTTGGCGTTGAACACTCAATCTCCTCATCGTCGAAATAATCCGTGTCAAGACTTAGCGTTTCCACCTTCGTTCCTCCATCCGTTATGATCTTCTCTTCTTCATTACCGGGTTCCCTCCCATCTGTTTTCATTGCAGCCCTAATGCGATGATGCATTCTTTCCACGGCCGCAGTCAGCATGATCATCTCTCCTTCTCTTTGGTTCATGATATTCTCAACTGCTTTGAACAATCTTTCAGCTTCCTCTAATAACAGTGTAAGATCAGTGCTGTCTTTTGCCATTTTATCTGCCGCGAATGCGTCTGCCTCCCTAAAGTCAAAATCCTAGAGTCAGTATGGCTAGGGTATGAAGATGAGGAGGGGGTAGCGGCGAAGAGCTTGAGACATTTCTTTGTTAAACATGGGTGCCAGAATGGGTTAAAGAAACCGAGGCTTACAAAATCTTCCTCGTCGTTACAGTGATTTCGCTTGCTGCATCAGGGAAAATGGGTTTTCGTTTTCGACCCGAATCTTCTACTCGACCAACAGACCTAGGGCTTTTGAAAGAAATTGGTGGGTCTGAGTCAAGCTTTTTCTTCGAACGGCTGAAAAGAACCCATTCTTTCTTTAGGAGCCTCCCTCTCTCTTCCATATCTATGATCTTCTGATCAGCTTCCTCCTGACACAATCGTATGAATTCTCTGGCTTCTTCTGCAATTGTCTTGGGAGCGACATTCGAATTGGTATTTGTGGGTTTGGCGGATTTCCTGCGTGTTGTGGGCGCCATTGATATTCTCAAGGGGATTTTGAGTCTTTTGTAATCAAATTAATGGACAGAGTAGTGTAGCTGTATGCTCTCACCCAATACTGATTTTTGGGCGAGAGAAACCAGTCTACTGAGATCATCAATGTGCGTGTGAAGGTCTTCCTAGAGCGTACGAAGTAGGACAACGAAAGGGGGTCGCTGATACTTTTGAAGAGACTCAGATGATGAACACGATGGTGAGTGAGTGAGTGAGCGGATGCAAAAAGGTGTGGAGAGCTAAAAGATGTTGTGAAGTCATGATTTTGTAGGGAAGAGGTAAACAAGTCCCCTCCTAAGATGGAAAGAACAATGTTAGCTCTTTCCCAATGTAACCACGAGAGAAGTCTGTGGAGATAGTGCGTAGAAAAGGGAATCAAAGAACTGTTTTGTATATTAATCTAATTACTAATACCACTATTAGCAACAATTGCTCTTCTGACAGTTTACACTACCAAACTTGGATCAACACTCAACTCCACAACTTTCCAATTATCTAACCTATCTCTAAATTTTTACAAGGCAAAAGCAAGTCTTAGCAAAATCAAACTAAAAAAAAATCAATAATCCTCAAACCCCACGCACTCTAACCTCTCCTTCTTAACCTCCACCTCCTCACCCATCTCCCTTCTATACTTCTCCAACTTCTCCCACACCGCTCTATCAACCGTCCCTAGAATCCTCACTGCAAGTAATGCCGCATTAATCGAATTATTAATCGCCACCGTTGCAACTGGTACTCCCCTTGGCATTTGTACTATGGACAGCAAACTATCCATTCCATCTAACGTACTGCCCTTCACCGGAACACCTATAACAGGAAGCGAAGTATGCGCTGCAATCATGCCTGGGAGATGGGCAGCTCCGCCCGCTGCAGCAATGATTACTTTATAGCCTTGCGATTCGGCGGATTCGGCGAATGAAGCCATCAGGTCAGGCGTGCGGTGCGCGGAGGTGATAGTGCAGTGGAAGGGGATACCAAGGGTTTTTAGGAGTGCGAGTCCGGGTTTGAGGACCGGGAGGTCGGAGTCAGAGCCCATTGTTATGGCTACTAATGGTTGGGGTTTGGGTTTTATAGAAGCGGGGATGGCTTCTAAGGGGAGGGATTTGCGTTCCGCGCGGAGGTTGTCGGTCATGCTTACTAAGGGGGCGAGTTGGGATTCGGCTTCGGTCATGGAATGAGATGAGATGAGAGTGATGTGACCAATTTTTCGCGCGGGTTTGGAGGTTTTTCCGTACATGTGGAGGTTGGCGCATGGGAGGGAAATGGCGGCTTTGAGGAGGGGGAGGTGGGATGTTGGGTTGGCCCCGCCGAGGATGTTGAGCATGATGGTTGCGGGGAAACGGGAGGGAATTGTGGGGTTTGGGAGGGACGGCATTAGATCGAGAATGGAGAGGAGTTGCGCTTTGTATTGTGAGAGGGTGGGACAGGCTTCGATGGTGTAGTGTCCAGAATTGTGAGGTCTGGGGGCGATTTCGTTGACGAGTAATTTGCTGGATTCCGTTAGGAAGAGCTCAACACCTGGATAAATTAGTACGTTAAATACGATTCGAAACGCTGAAATGGTCTCACCAAAGACTCCTTTCCCCCATAAACAGCCTACAGCCTTTCTAGCAAGCTCTTGTGCTTTCTCCTGGATTTCTGTAGAAATTACCCTCGGAGGACAATACACCAATTTGCAAATACTATCCTCGTGAATGGTTTCTACAGCTGGATATGCAATTGTGGATTTCCCATCCGAAGAGACCTCGTTCTCGGTTTTAATAACCATCACTGCGAGTTCCATCTTGAAATTTGCCCATTTCTCTGCGTATCTAGTATTGCTGTCAGTATATACGTTTTCTGGAGACGCGAAACTATAGTGATGCATGTTTGGAGAAACTCACAGACTTCTTCCCTGTAAAGCTTCTACTGCATCTGGAATATCTTCTTCCCTCTTGACAGGATAATTTCCCCTCCCATCATACGCATCCTTCCTCGCCTTAAGCATGAAGGGATACCCGAATTCTTCTCCTACAGCTCTTAGGTCTCCAACCTCTACCGCCTTCGAAACAGTCGTATCTACTCCCTATAATCATAGATCAGTTCCTCATGTTGACTCTTTTGTCATGGAACAGAGTAAACTCACATTCTCACTCAAATGCCCCTTTTGCAAATACTTATCCTGAATAATCCTCAGTGTCTTCCAACTTGGTTGAACATCAACCCTCTTCCTCTTCCCACCCCCAACATCAACACCTTTCTCAGCAATCTCCTCTAGTACTTCCGTATCCACATGTTCGATCTCTACAGTTATGATGTCGACTTTTGTGGCTAGCTCGCGGATCTTTTGCGAGTCAACGAATGAGCCGTTTAGATGGGAAACTTTGGCGTTTACTTGTTTGGCCTTAAACAGTGGTTAATGGGGGAACGGGGAGGTAGAGGTGAGAAGGGGGAAGGGAAATTACAGGAGAATTCTCGGCATCGAGGATGATGATTTCGATTCCAAGGGGATTAGCTGCTTCGCAGAGCATTTGGCCTAGTTGACCACCCCCGAGGAGTCCAATTTTGCGATTCATTATTGTAGGTATGCGTACGCATGCAAAGAAAAGAAAGAGATAATTTTAGGTGGCCTTTTATGGCTTACACATAATACCACTTCTCACATATGAGGGGTACTTGATTGTAAAAGATTGAGGAATGTTCTGTTCTTGTGTGGAGGAGGGGTGGGAGAAAGAAAAGGCTTTTAGTACAAGCAGAAAACTCACCGCTTGACCGAAAATAGTCACCGCCTTTATATAAATTTATGAGCCAAGTTTTATAGATTTTAACACAAGATATCTCCTGAATGCTCGAAGTAATGAGAAATATTGATAAGGAAGTCACATCTGAATCAGAGACCCATGAACTAGACAAGGAGGTTAGACTTGTTCTGCAAATAAAATTCATTTTTTGTGATACACAAGCCTATATCAAAACATAGCAACTCCTCTACTCCCATTAATCGTATCCCGCAGTTCTCTATTGCCTCCCTGAATGTAATCCTATGAAAAGATGCTAAAACTAGACACCAATTCCAAAATCCACATCACCGTCCACCAAATTGAGCCCTCAGAGCCATCAGCTGCGCCCTGTCCGCCGGCGGCAAACTGTCGATTAAATCCTGCGGCATAGCCATGACCTGTTGCATCAAAGCATCATTATCCGGTAACGTTGGCTGCTGTTGGGAAGGAGGCTGTTGAGGAGGTTGCGCCTGCGGAGGTGGCTGTCTGTAAGGTTGTGGTGGTGGTGCATATCCTCCTGAAGGTCCTCTTCCGGCTGCTGGAGCGGGTACACCTCCCATCATGGGAATTCCTAGCGATCCTGACATATGTAGTGGTGGGGGAGGGTATCCTGGTGGGTAGTTCGAAGTTGGTTGTCCGTAGTTCTGTGGTGGTTGTGACACAGATTGTGAGGCAACTGGTGTTGACGCTGCAAGAGATGCGCTTTCGACCACGGATGCTAACGCTTCGGGTTGTACCAGTCCCATGAGGAGAAGTGCTTGGAATATGGCGTAGGAGAGTTGTGGTGCTTGGTGTAGGAGCTCAGTAGCTTTCGCGGGGTCGGTGGAACAGAGAGTCTTCATTTGGGAGAGGACATCGAGAAGTTGAGCCGGCGGTAAGGTATTCAGGGTTCGAGAGATAGCATCGGGGCAGGTGAGGCCGGGTGGTAGATCGATGCCTAGAGGGAGGGGAGGTAGACTGGAGGATGTGGGAGGGCCAGCCAGGGGTTGTACAGCCAAACCACCATTAGAAAGAGAATGTTTTGCGGTGTGTTGATATGCTGTTGGTATAGACTGGTAAATCCGTCAGTAATAGCTATTATATAGGAAAAAGGTGACCTACAGTCTCATCATCACCATCTTTGGAGAAATCGACGCGAAGTTTTCGATTCATGATTTCGTAGTCGTTGAGATTTCGTACAGCAGAAGAAGCTGAGTCTGTAGTACTAAGTCAATATATGCACGATAAAGAAAGGTAGATAAACGCACCTATATCTGGATATTCTGCAAACCCATAGCCTTTCGGACGGCCAGTTTCATGATCATAGACGAGATGGAAATCAACAACATTTCCCGCGCTACTGAAAATATCTTTGATTTGCTCTTCTGTGAGACCTAAATTTCATTTTCATTAGCCCCTATGCATGTAACACTTGGTTTTGGGAAGCCACGAACCATACGGAATATTACCAACAAAGATGGTTTTTGAGGGCGGTTTTATGGACATTTTGCACGACTTCTAGCTTCGCAGATGTTATGAGCGATGGAGATAAATGACTGGATAGATACTGGAGGTCACAAGAGTGATTGCGATAGAATCCTTCACAAATGAAGGGTCGACGGGGATCGTATCACTTGTCACCTTCAATCAAGTAGGAAGAAAATAGAGAAATGGCACAGAAGTCTTGGGGAAGTGTTTCTGGCTATCCTAATCCTGCGCACCTCTCCTCATAGTATGTCCCACGCTGTTAGAATGATTCACAGTTTTTGTGTAGGTAATTGATTGAAGTTGAACGAAGACGGTTTGTTATTGTGTTGTTTGGAATTGATTCTCATGGTCGCTTGCGCTTATTATTTTCGCGGAGAAGCGGCTACCCGGGTAATTATGCACTAGCGTTCTCGAATTTACAAATCCTCATCTCGTGCTTGCAATCCATCCCATCCCATCTCTCATATTCTCTTAATTCAATTGATACCGCTCTCGTATCTACCACAATGTCAGATCCACGGGAAATGTTTAGCAAGTTAACCAAAATGGCCACGCAGGCTGGTGGTAGCGGAGGGCCTGGACCAAGGAAAGTCGCTGGAGGTGTTGCTGGAATAGTAGGCCTCGTAGGACTGCTTGCTGTTGGAAACAATGCACTTTTCAACGTTGATGGTGGTCACAGAGCTATCAAATACACGAGAATAGGTGGTGTTGGGAAGGAAATCTATGCTGAAGGTGCTACTCTACCAGTTCTTCCTTAATGTCTCCCCGGAGTTAACTGCTGATTTCTCCAGGTACACATTTCAAGATTCCATGGTTCGAAACTCCAATAGACTACGATGTTCGAGCGAAGCCACGCAATGTTGCTTCTCTTACCGGTACAAAGGATCTACAAATGGTCAATATTACTTGCCGTGTTCTTTCCAGACCCCGAGTCGATGCTCTTCCTCAAATCTATCGAACATTAGGCACGGATTACGACGAGAGAGTATTGCCTTCAATCGTCAATGAAGTTTTGAAGAGCGTGGTTGCACAATTTAATGCCAGTCAGTTGATTACCCAACGTGAGAATGTTGCAAGATTGGTTCGAGACAATTTGTCCAAGCGTGCGGCAAGATTCAACATCATGCTTGATGATGTTTCTTTAACGGTATGTTAATACATTAAGATGTTTCCTATAATTGAATAACGATACTGATTGCTCAACAGCATCTCGCTTTCTCTCCTGAATTTACTGCCGCAGTCGAAGCTAAACAAGTAGCACAACAAGAAGCCCAACGTGCCGCATTCGTTGTCGACAAAGCCCGTCAAGAGAAGCAAGCCATGGTAGTCCGAGCTCAGGGTGAAGCACGATCTGCCGAGTTGATTGGAGATGCCATCAAGAAGAGTCGATCATATGTTGACCTGAAGAGGATTGAGAATGCCAGAGCCATTGCTTCAATCTTGCAAGAGGCTGGTGGAAGAAATAAGTTGTATTTGGACTCGGAAGGATTGGGGTTGAACGTTTCTGAGGGGTATGAGAACAAGAACAAGAAGCAATAATCTGGCTGGTAATTAAAAAGAACTCTCCACTGTACTAAGTGTATGTAGCATGTATTCTATATCCTTATAAAAGGCGACGACGCCACCAAAGAATTAGTGTGTCTACTCTCCTTACAGCACGAGATGACCAGTTGGGCAATTTTCCTTTCTAGCATCACAATAAAGGCTTAAAATGTTACCATGGGAGTACCCTCCCTCTTAAGTCAAACAAAAGAGACTAAGTGGTCTTGTAGCCTTTAGTTTTAGTACAAAGGAAGCTTCAATATTCTAATGAAATCGTTCACGAAGTCATAGCGCGAAGCTAAAACGCACACTTGAATCTATCCTTACCTATTTCATGTATTTTTTTCACATTGTCATTGCTTGGGCAAAACACTTTCAAAATCAACCATTATAATTCCTGTAGGATTCGACATAAAGTCCTTTAGACAATCACAACCTTTCTCGTCTCATGTGTGATAGCCACGATTACCAAACGTTTTACTCCCGAATCTATGTTAAGTACGCCACGACGACGCTCAGCTCTTCCAAATCATGACGGATCACTTCTCTATACCGTGTACACTGATTCTTTTGAAACAAATGCGAATAGCCGGGAGGGAAGTTCGAACAATAGACTTGCAAAGTGTAAAATATATGTAAGAATTATCCTGTAGATCCTGTTTGGCTCGGCGACGGTAGTAAAATGATTTGGTTGCAAGGGGAGGATGCTGATAGAAAGTAAGTAAGTGGATGAACATTTTCTACTTTATTTTTTTCTTGAAATATGTTCTGTGATGCTATGAGTGTAAGGGACGTTTAATATCTCGATTCATTTTCGATATATTCGAATTTGAAATAAGATCCAATCCTCATGATTTATGTCAACCTAGGTAGTTGCCCATCAGACGACAGGCAATGGGAGAAGAGAGCGCATTTTTGAACTTTCTGGATGAGAGCTATGGTGTAAATAATCTGGAAATTATATTGGCATAGTATACGGTGATTTTCGATTAGATTAATACGCATGTTGGACTGTTGATATATTCAAGGGATGATGAGGCTTGAGAGTGGACTTTGACGAATGAGAAATGGGTCCAATTCAGAGCGTTTGAAGGAATAGCTGTAATGGGAGATCACTAAACACTTTTAGGATGTGACGGAGGATCATAAATTGCCATAATATCTACCTGTTTCCTCCGCCCAATTGGCTTCTCGACTTTCAACTCCCCATCCAATCCCACGCATCTATCTGCGGAGTCCAGCCATCCCTTCCTACCATATTACATCACTTCGCCTTGACTCCCCTAAACAAATTCCTACATCTCGCAATGGTAACCCTCAATTCATCAATCACCATAACCACCCATTTCTCCTTCATCTCCTCACTCGTGCCCTTCCAATCCCCATACTTTACACCCATCTCATCCGCGACCTGCCATCGTAATTCTTTATCATTCACAAGACGTCGCTCAAATTCGTCGGCTGTGAGGTGCTTTTTGGATCGGATGGCGGTTAGTTTGAGGATCGTGTCGCGTGAGTGCTCGTATTGTCCGTTAGTGGAGGGTGATGGGAAAGGGAGGCCGGTGTGTGGGTCGATTATTAGGTCGGGGTTTTGCATTATGGTGGTTTTTGTAAGGTATTATGCTGTGTTTTTGCTGTAGTGGCGGTTGGTTTAGTTTGGCTATTAGGTTAAAGAAGGAGATTTGGTAGGAGGGGAGAGGAAATATATAGATAAAGTTACAAAGTTAATAGAAGTGAATTCATCATGTTAAAGGTCTATTCACGAACATTTGGGAAGTTAGCAGATTGAATGGGATTGATTAGCAAGGCTGTGAGAAAGGCTAGATACTGTTATTAAACAACCTAGTTGCAGTAGGCGTCCAGAGCAACTGTTACTAATTCATTTGATTTAGTCTTGAGCAGCTAATGATATTCCTTTGAGATTACAATTTCATCCGAGCTCAACTCTGAAGATTCTCCAATGCTAAAAGAATGACTGGCTTGAATCCCCGAATATCACACCCCTGCGCGCATTTCCATTCATTATGGATTCCTGCTCGTATTGCATCTAAATATGCACTATTTCTAGTAGAATTAGTCTCAGATATTCTGCCAATAACCATATTTGAACACCGCATAACTGCTCTTTACAGAAATCCGTGCCAAAAGTTCTTCTCTTCAAGATCATTTCTTGCAAGGTTTATAACTACGCTAATATATGATGAAGTGCAAGAATAGAATTTATAAATGATATAGCAAAGGAAAGTTCTTGATCTCGATGTCGAATTTATATCCATTGCGTAACATATTCTCAAAAGCCGGACCGACGCTATTTACTCGTAATTTGCTAATCAGATTAACCACCAATATTCCACCTCTGGCGGCTAGCCAATACCCCGTCCAGCAGCATTTTGAACAATATTTTGCTTTGAGACAAAGTAGCTTCCTAGTTGTATATCGGAACCCACTAGTTTGCCTGTGTATTACAATACTCAGAGATAATATCGCGTAGCTTATGTGCTGTCTGGAGCAATGTGTACTCATTTTTGTGAGCTTCCAGCTCCAGAGGCCTTGGAATTACGAATTGACATAAGCCCGAAAGACCAAACTCTTTCCAAAGGCAAGATGTTTGAATGAGCTTCTCGAAAAGCCGGAGCACTCACCCTCCAAGTCCTATAGCAGTAGCAAAAAGGCCGAAAAAGAGAATCGCCTATTAATCGAGAAGCACCTAGCTCTAGAATAAGGTATTTAGTGGAGACATCAAATGCCTCTCTACACAGCTTGCTATTTACCGTGAATTCATTTAAGATTGAAGGGTGAGGGACGAGTATTGCAAAGTCTGGCATTTGGTTGGTATACTAGAACGCTAGCCTAATACTAGACGATTACTAGTCAGTTATAGCAGTTATGACAAGAGGGTCTTTATTAGAAATGGAAATGTTTCTTTGATGCAAATTGGGGTGAAATAAAGTGGGCACATAGGCGTTAAGAATCCTGGGATCTTTAGATTATCTTTTGATCATAGCACGCCCATATTTGAGGAGGGAAAGATGCTCTTGGCTTGATAACGAGGTTTGCTATGGGGCATGGGCTTCTTCGGTGGAAGCCTGGATAGACCATTGTCGATGAGACTATTACCATATGCGGCAAAGTCATGTTGAAATCTAGGGCGGCAACAGGAAAACCTACATGGTCCCCGATTGGGACTTGTGCTATGGTAATATTTCGGTTCGCCAACATTGCAGTCCTAGCTCTATGCAACTGATTTGCTGCTCTCCGGTCGTAGTTGACCGTTTTTGATATAGCGGAATACCGACGGCGTGTTCCATGATGATGTGTTTACTTCTAATTGTGTTTGATGCTTCATCAGCCTAATCAAGAATTTTCGGAATAGGAATGCTGGCTTTAGGATTGTACTCAGACGCGCGAGAAGATCAGTAGACCGATTTATATCTGGCTGGTCTACCATGAACTCACGATATCGAACAGCTGCAACTTCAGAATTTGTCTGTAAATCGATCGGTCCTGCGTGATGAAAGGGAAGCCTCGCTACCAAGCGTTTTGCATTGTCGGTGGTGAAGTCAAATTTGACATAGCGCGACTCGCGCTCAAGCTTGTCATGCAGAAGCCATTGACTGCTAGTATATGTAAAAAGATCAATGTGACCTTCCGCTGCTGCTGAGGACACCATTCCTTTTGAAGGAGGGAAATAACTATTAAAAAATATTTACAAAGAAAAAGCTTTTCCTAGAATTACAAGAAGCAACGTCGACGTCGACGTCCTTGCAGCCTCGCTTAACCTAAATGTACGCTAGTATTCCCCCATTCCATCAAACAACACTAGTGACTCCCTGTGATAGTTAGATTGACTACAACCTCATTGCAAAAGGTCCGTTGATTGGAAAATAGGTTTGAAGATTTCTTATATGCCGCTGATTCCTTTAAAGATCCTTTAAACATTAGTTTCAGCGCCCCAAGTGCTATCTACCGCCCCTCCTCTTCCGCTTGTTGCTTTCAACAAGCCAGCAATCGTCGTTTCCTCTTCCATACCAACTATAGACAGCTGCCGAGCGTCTATTACGCCTTGAACTGCCACTTCTCCGCCTCTTCCATCGTGGGATCTTCTAATTTGGTCCGTTAAATCCTTCATCTCGGCTTGTGAGGCGAACAGCCTCAGATCTATATTGTGGAGGCAGATCCCCCGCGATCCTGGTGGCTCCTCCATCCTCCATCCTTCAATCGTCAAAGACCAGTAGTACGAGTCTATCGCCAATCCACTCGCAGCTATTTACTACGTGCGGGGGGAAGCGCTTCGCTAATAACTAATCAAACCAACGCTCCCGAAGGATGGCGCTCCATAAATACCTCACATAAGCATCTTCGAGAAAAATCAGTCAACTCTCGACGCACGATTACAACATCAATGTTGAGAGTAATTCCAGTTTGGGGAAGTATGATCCCCAGTTTCTGTTGAACTTCAGGCCGGGAAAAATGCCCAGGAATCGTACCCTTCCATCTATTGTGTTAATAGCGGTGTTTAATGAATTGCTCGTGAATACATCCCGACCGTGGCCGCTCGAAGGCTATCTCTGGCCATGGAGGAGTTGTTGGAGATTGTTGTTGACAGTATCTGGAGTACAAATGATAGATGAATTTCCCTGTGATTTGTCTTCATCGTTACCAACCACTCTCTTTTATTGGAACATCCGTTCAATTTGCCATTCTTTTTTTTTTTGTTTCTATCTTCTAAGTCTTTTCCTAGATACATTCTCTTCATATTTTCTTCCACGATAATATGAGGGCTCAGTTGTCCTTCATAATTTTGTGGGGCCTGGCTGGCGCATTCGCCAAAAATTCGAGTCAATATTGGTATGAGACGATCAATCATCAGGGTCTAGCACCCTACGCACCCTCGAATTCTAGTTATCAAGTCTTCAGGAATGTAAAAGCCTTTGGAGCAACGGGTATGCAATTGATTTCACCTCCAATACTGCCAGCTAATGTCTTGTCAGGTGATGGATCTACTGACGACACGGCCGCTATTCAACAGGCTATGACTTTCAATTCCAGTTGTCTAAATGGAATTTGTCCTGCTGGCACAACGACTCCAGCTGTTATCTATTTCCCAGCGGGAACTTATCTAATTTCCTCTTCCCTTCTTCCATCTTATATGACTCAAATCATTGGCAATCCTAATGATATGCCTGTCTTGAAAGCATCTGCTACCTTCAATCAGTCGCATCTTATTGATGGCGATTATATTCCACCTACTGGTGAGGAGTATCAACCAACAGACATATTCTACCGGCAGATCAGGAACGTGGTCTTCGATTTAACAAGCATTCCTGATGACACATCCGTCAATGGAATACACTGGCCTACCGGACAAGCTACGAGTATACAAAATTGCGTGTTCAATCTGCCTCAGACAGCTGACACCCAGGCTACCGGCTTGTACATTGAGAATGGTCAGTCAAATTCCTACATTGAAGTGAACACAGCCCAGAGAAACAGTCTGCTAAACTTGCTACAGGTTCTGGGGGACTCTTGAGTGATCTAGTCTTCGTTGGTGGTCTTTACGGGATGAATGTGGGATCTCAACAATTCACATCCCGAAACCTTACTTTTTCATAGTATGAGAGCTTCTGATCTTGAGACGTTCATTTTGCTGACTATATGCTAGTTCTCAAACGGCAATCTACCAACTTTGGGGTATGTTTACTTATACGTCTAATGACCATTGTACATTTACTGACTTATTCATAGATTGGGGCTGGACCTATATCGGGTTATCTATCAACCATTGCGGGACTGGGCTCGATATGTCTAAAGGAGGTCCCAATGCTCAAGCAGTTGGCTCTGTAATCATTGTCGATAGCCGCATTGCCAATACTACCACTGGAATCCTCACTGCCGATGCTTTCCAAAACAAGTTCAATGCTACCGACCTTACCGGTGGCAGCCTTGCTCTCGAGAACGTCAACATCACTCAAGTCGGTACAGCAGTGCAAGGAGCAAACGGTGCAAGCATTCTCGGAACTAATTCATCATCACCCTCCTTCCACATCGATGCATGGGTAGAAGGCAACACCTACAACCCGACAGGACCCAATGATTCTATGGGAGATGCAACTGCATTCACTCGACCATCCACCCTTCTGGGTAACAGCAGTAGCTATTTCACTTGGTCAAAGCCTCAATACGAAAGCTTGAATGCCTCTGCTTTTCTCAGCGCTCGTACTGCCGGATGCAAAGGAGATGGTGTTACCGATGACACCAAAGCAATCTTGTCTGCAATCAACAATGCCGTTAGCAGTGGACGGATTCTCTTTTTCGATGCAGGCATCTATTTGGTCACTGACACGATATTGTTTCCAGCTGGCATCAAAGTAGTTGGAGAGTCTTACCCTGTAATTATCGGCTCCGGATCTACCTTCTCTGATATCTCCAATCCTGTGCCAGTTGTTCAAGTTGGCGATGGTAACGGAATTGCTGGAGTTGTCGAGTGGTCAGACATGATTGTTGCTACTCAGGGTGCCACTGCGGGTGCTATTTTGATCCAATGGAATCTTCTCTCCGTCTCTACCTCCCCGAGTGGAATGTGGGATGTCCATACGAGAATTGGTGGCTTCAAGGGAAGTAACTTGCAAGGGCCCGACTGCCCTATATCGCCAGCAAACGTCAATTGCACAGCTGCATTTGCCTCCATGCAGATTACGACTTCTGCTGGTGGACTGTATATGGAAAATGTATGGTTGTGGACGGCTGATCACGATCTCGATTCTCCATTTCAAGCAAGTATTACTGTCCTTACTGGAAGAGGTTTATCGGTTGAAGCTGAAGTGGGTAATATCTGGCTGTATGCAACCCTATCATCATTTAGAGACCTTCCAACTAACGCATTTCAGAATTGCAACCGCCGTTGAGCATCATTCTCTTTACCAATACAACTTCGCAAATACCGCTAATGTCTTTGGAGGATTCCTCCAATCTACCACTCCGTACGTTCCTCTCTTTATCCAACTCAAAAATATCCCCTCTAACCTAACCCAAATGCTAACAAAAACAAGTTATTACCAACCCGGAATCCCAGCTGGTAGTGCCCCCTATGTTAGCGATCAAAAAAATGCTGCCACTGATCCCGATTTTGACGTCTCTTGTGCCGGCCAACCCGCCAATTGCTACGACGCTTGGGGTTTGCGAGTAATTTACTCGAACAATATTAACATTTACGGAGCCGGACTGTATAGTTTCTTTAATTCTTATGACTTAAGTTCGTGCCTCCTCCCCACAAAGAAATCACGTCACTAACATTCTCTCTCCACAGCATGTTCCAACCACAATAGCACAACCTACAATTCTACCTGCCAAACAGCTATCTTCGGCATCGACTCAGGAGGACCCGTCAAAGGTTCTCCTGATATCGGCGACGGCTCCAACGTGAATATTTATGGTCTTAACACTCTTGGTTCGGCTTCGATGATTAATCAACAAGATGTTAGTATTGCGGGTTGGAAGGAGAATGCGAATAGTTTTGCGCAAAGTATTATTCAATTTATGCCGACTAATGGGACGGGGACTCCGGCGAAGACTTATCAGAGGAGGAATGTGAATATGAGGAGGGGGAATTTGAGGGATGGGAAGGTAAAGAGAGTGGGAAGGGAGACGCTGGTTAAGAAGAGGAGCGGGAAGTTTAAGAGGGGGTTTTAATGGTATGTGAGGGGAAAGGAATTGGTTGGAAAAGGTTTGCGGGGTGGTAAGGTTTGCACTAATAAGGAATTCCATGAACGGGGTCATGGGAATCGTTATGCGGAGATGGAAATGCGTTCGCTTCTGCATCATAAATATAATTATATCACTCAGTGCTATATATTTTACCATAGTAATAAGACCCCCTAAACGGTCTTACATCATATTTCACTTTAGCTTCTCATTATGCTATATTATGCTACTGTAGTAGTTAGATCAAAGATACTATTGCCTTTCCAAGCAGAACCCCCTTTAAATCCTATATCTAAGCCCAAGAATAGTGAAACATCTAAACTCACCCCATGTTAATAGATCTATCGTCATTTATTTTCTCCGCTATCAAATATCTGAATGTCAATTAATAACTCCAATACCTTAAGTTAGAATCCTAATCCACTTATCGATAATAGAAAAGATAATATCTTATAGACAACAATAAATCATCTAATCGATTCTAAAAGAAAGAAAGAAAAAAGAAAAAAAGAAAGTAAATACAGCATTAATATCTATATTATATTATAATAGGTAAATCAGTAGTGGTCTCTCCTCTTTCCAGAGGGTAACTCATGTAGCGGCATTGAAATTAAGTATATAAAGATATTGGGGAAGTCCGAGTTGGATTTGAGCCGAGTTTAAACTGACTTCAACTCGGCTTATCTACTAGATTTTTAGCCCGAGAGTTCGAGTCGTATTTGCGAGTTTATATTAAATTCGAGAAATATTTTGGGGGTGCTATCTAATAGCAAATAAAATTAATAATATTCCGAAGCTATTGCCCCCAAAAAATCCAATATTATATGTTAATCTTTCCCTCTTGTTTTTTTTAAGCTAAGTCACACATTATATTCAGATCTTTCTCTACTTTCTCTATATAAGATATGAGAAATTATATTACCCTTATATTACGCCCGCCATTCCCCTCGAAGTAGCCGACCTGACCCTCTCTATGTTACTAGCTACTTATATACCACTTGTGATGGCATGACGCTATTATTATTATTACTATGGATTCGAGTCCGACTCGGGCTCCCGAATTGCGTTGAGTTTCTTTCGTAAAGTAGACGGGTCGAACCCAATTCTATCAAATATATACAGAAGTCCGGACTCGCCTTGGACTTGCAGCACACTGGAAAGGGAGAGATGCGAAGATGGGGGGTGTTTTTTTAATACATTTTTAGGATTTGGGGAGAGGAGCGAATTCACTAGTTAAAGATGGGATTGATGAGGAAGTGAGATAGCATTGATTGTGTTTGGCATCTGTTTTTTTCTTCTCGTCGTGTGAATAGGGGGAAGGATCACCAGGTTAAAGATAAAAGATTATTAGTTATTAGTATCTTAGGTACAGTAGCTTCTGCCCATACGAGTGTTTGAATACTGGAGAATGTGATATATAAAGGTAATCTGACTAAGATAGATGCTTCATTTTCAAAAATATCCTAGACTAGTATAAAGTAATCAGGGCAGCCCCCAGTTCCACAAAACAATCAATATCTACAAACACGCCTTCCAATTTGACAGAACCTCAAAAGAACATTTCTCCTCTTTCACCCTACCCATAACCTGCCTCACTACAACCGAATACTTCCTACCCGGATGATTAAAAATGGCGCCCTCCAAAACCGCGATCCACTCATCCAACTGCCACGTCCACGCATTCACTACACCTCTCTGAAAAATGCCAGTCTTCAACGCATTCAAACTAGTCAAATACGGCTTCAAAACCGATGATCTCTCCTTCGTCATCCCTTGGAAAAACCCATTCTGACTTATCTGTATTAGCGCATCAACAACAATCTTATTGAGCATAACCTATGCGATCATCAAAATTCTGGAGATAAGTCGAGAGACGCGTCTCCAGGGTTTGTTTGATCGTCGTGGGCGCGACAACGAGTAGATAAGTGTTATAGAGCCAGATGTTCTCATCGAAATCGAATTCCCAGATATCAGGGTTCTCCCAGGTCCACGATGTGGCATCATTGGGGTCTTGTGGCGGGAGTTTGATATCGGGAAACATGGTAGGAGAGAACATTTGCATACGAACACATTCCAACCTAACAAGCAATTCTAAGAAAGAAGCTGCTCTCGTACCACCATTAGCAATCTCAGCCTTCAAGATCTGGTTCAGGAAAGCGCGTGTGCCTGCATTCTAGCGGAAAATGTTTCTGCGCCGTGGGATGTTGAGAGCGCCACTGAAAGCTTCGAGCGCGAGGAGCGATCTGAAGTTTTGCTGATGTGCGTTGATTGCTTCTTCAATTCTGATGCTAATTTCAACGAGTTTTTCAAGCCGCTTTTTGATGCCGTAGGATTCCCCATCTGTCGCGGTATGTTGAGAATGCTTGTCTAGATTTTCACTATTTCGTCGACGCTGTTTCGCTGACTTTGGGATGCGGTCCAGAAGGACCGACTATCTGCTGCGCTCTCTACGAGCTCCTTACTGAGAATATAGGCTTGTCTTTCGTCTGGTGGGCTGTTGGCTGCTTCTCGTATGTTGGCTATTAGTTTATATTGTGTTTTGTGATAGTTGACTTGAATCCAAGGACCGTATGTAATATGAACCATGCTCCCGCTGGCGTCGAAAACCCCTGCAAGTTTTCGAGAAGCTCCTGCTGGCGCTGTCCTAGTCTGCATTAATTCGAACCCGAATTGTCGAATACCTGTGCTCTAGAATTCATAGGCGTAGATATCTTCGAGGGTTTGAGCAGTCAGGAAAACATTGAGTTGACCGTAGTATTTGCTTGGGTCTTTGTCAAGTACAGGCAGTGCGGGACTTGCACGTTTGATGTCGTCGAAAGTTGGCCATGAACTGTTTCGCCATATGAAAACAGGAACGTTGGGATAATTATAATGTAGATCCGGCAACCCCCCAAGCACATAGAACGAGTTAGAAAAGCTTACAGGAGGGGAATGGTACACATACCGCTCGTTCCATTGAAAACCCGAGTTCAGCCAAGGGCTTTTGTTTGAAGTATTGTTCCTCTAACTAGAATGTGTGAATTCGTGTACAATTGTAGTTACTAGCATAAATTCAACACTCCTTCTTTCGGTGTCATTAAGATCGGTTCGGAGGAGTGTTTCTACGTTGCTATATGTTATATAACAAAATACGTGAAAGGCACTGGAGAGATTGGTTGAGCCATGAGCAGATACCTAATCAAGCGAGGAAAGTTAAATGATTTCCCGGTTGGGATGGTTCATCCTTCTAAAGAAGGATGAGAGATTGCAGAAACTTCATGCTAGTTCCCAATTACAATGAGGCTTGAAAAAATTATATAGATCTAGGTAACTTACTTAGTCCGCGGATGGTTGCCACACCAGCTCACGCCATCTGATTCAGCCATCGGACCTGGAGAAATTGAATCTACGGGTTCCTTGAAGTCTAATAGAATGATCGCGATGTCGCTTTCGAGAGCACAATTCATCACGTGTGTCTGAGTCTGTAGTTGCGTTTTGGGGGTCTGAGTCCTCCAGAATGATTTTGTTTGGCTAACATCTTTGCTGCTGAGGCTGGCATCCACAGAATAGCGTTTTCCAAATAATAGAACATCAAACTAATTCTTGTCAATCAAAAGTGTAATATAGGGCTGAAGGATGTGACTTGCCCAAGCCGCCATGTGAGTGCTCGTCAATATTGCAGAAGCTAGCAAGAGAACAGGCTTCATAACTTCATAAACCACTGGGTTACTCATTGCCCACTCTCCAGTAGAATTTGGATAATTGTATTTCATTTTGTCCAACATGGCGCGTGGGTCTCCTACATACGCTCCAACTGCTACTTCCCACCTAGGTAAGTCGAGAGCAGGCACGATCTTTTGCAATGAGGTTGCTTTGAGTGGTCGAGTACTCCTAACATCCATATCTGCAAGATCTCTAGAAGTAAAATAGAATAACTGGCTTTTTTGAAACTGTTCCAATATCTCGTTGAGCATATCAGTTGCAGTCGGTGAGCCAGGAATTGGAAATCGAGATGCAATTGGAGTGAAACCGGTTCTTTCTCCCATATCCCCTTCGGATGGGAGATATGCGTCGTGATCCCCATATTTATATCTTGGGTTTCGAACAGGAGGGGTGATTGGAGAGTTGTTGGGAGATGAAGTGGGAGACCCTTCTCCAGTAGGTCACAGCGGGCTCCGCGTCCAGAGTTTCATTTTAGTCGGTGGCATTGTTACGTTGGATATGGATAGTACTGGTAATATTAAGGAAGCTATGTGCTCTCATGTTGATAATGTATTACTTGAAGATTTAACATGTATCTCCCACTAGGATATGAACAGCAAAGCATGAGCTATCTGCTCATGTTAGTAAAAAGCCGCAAGTATTTTGTTGACCTTGCAAGATAGGGATTTTAACAAAGGAAATGATGTGGTGATCAGACAAAGAAATAGAGAATTGCAGATGGAGAAACTACATTCTATTGTTGAAATAGGATGATCCGGAAATAGTGAAGCCAGATCCGGATCTAGATGATGCATTGAAGTTCTATCAAAGTCATTGTCAACTCTTGTACTTTTGTTAATATTTTCCTTCGTTGGCATCAGTCTAAGTGATACTCACAATGAACATTGATAATTGAATTCAGATTGTGATAAAAGTGAGCATTTATCCATCGTTCCCTAGCTAGCTAAGCGCTACAAACGCGCTAGCTCCGCGGTACCAGAGCTTAGCGATCTCCAAACCTAACAACCCATCTCCTGAAGATACAACTAAAGAATCTACGAACATCCCGCTCACCATCACGATGCTTACTATCAAGTAAGTCCCTCCTTCGCATCCTCCTTATTTATCTAGCTAACCATCCATGCATAGAGTCCGTACCTTGACTGGCAAGGAGATCGAGATTGAAATCGAGCCTTCCTACAAGGTGAGCTCTTTTCTCCCCTCCCACCCCACTACACGATTTAACAGCTTCCCTACAGATCGCTCAGATTAAAGAGAAAGTAGAGGAGAAAGAGGGTATTCCGCCCGTTCAACAACGACTTATCTTCGGTGGTAAGCAGATGTAAGCAACCCCTCAGTTCTTCATTTTCACCCCACCACTCCATCTTCCGTCTAGCATACTAACCTCTTCCTTCTTTCGCAGGTCGGACGAGAAGGAGGCCTCAGAGTACGAGCTTATAGAGGGATCAACACTACATCTCGTCCTGGCGCTCCGTGGTGGAGGATATTTCTGATACCGCGAAATGATGGATGCCTGAAATTCCTTTCTTTTTCGACCCTTCAGATATCTGCGAAACGAAACGAACGAATGAATTTTATTCTCGAAAAAAAGGAAGAAAAAAAAAGATACAATACGATATCATGTGAAATGATCCCATCTTGGTTTCTGCGCACTTAGGATTCCTTTCGTTACACTACTTCTACCTACAATTACATCGACTGCGAACTGTTCCTGCCTTGCTTACGCTTTTTTCTTTTCCTCACCAATTTACCACTCTTTCTACGACTGTTTCGATCTTGATCTCGACTTTCTTCACAGCTTTCCCTCAAATCGTCGATCGGATCTCTCGCGCGTCTCCCTAGATCATGGACAGAACGTGAAAATGAAAATAGCACATAACATCCAGACAGGCAATCTCAGTTTTCTTCTTCAAAACAGCCAGATGAATGGAATGGATAGGATATGATTGTCAGCGGAATATTTTCTTCACCCCTTTTTGAGTTATTGCTATCTTTCTCATTGATTTTTTTCTTTCTCTTTCCCGGATTTCAACTTTACTGAAGGAACAACGAATTAGGTTGGAGGGATGGTATACCTACATTTTGCGTATTAATCAAAATTTCCTTTTCCTCTTTCTTCCTCTCTCACTAATGATGAATGAATGGATGCATAAATCTGGGCTGGCGGCGTTTTTCATCTTTACATTTGCAATGAAGCTGAAACTGCCTTTTCTGCGTGGGCTTGCTTCTGTATGTTCTTAGGTCTTTTTCTCATGAGTGAGCGGAGCGGTAATATGGTTAGTCGGTCTAGCAATTGAGCTAATGACAACTGCTTTCTCTTGCAAATGTAATGTGTACTTCTGTGATTTGATAGCGATACTACCTTTGCTGCTATGAAAGAATGATATTAATTTCTCTGCTTAAGCACCGTGCCCCAAGAGAACTTGTCACCTCGTCACCTCATACCTATAAATTCCAAGTTCGCTGGTAGTTATAGCTCCCGAATTTTAAAGAATGCTAATTAATTAATTAGTTTAATCATAATTATTATGATTAATCAAACTATAAAAAACTTCGAAGATTTCGAAGGAATCTTGTTTCTTAGGGTGTTTGATAGTGAATTATTAGTATGTGTGTTTTTTATTTTATCATATACCTTTATTACCTAGTAATAATATTTAATCGATTTGATTTTGATTTAATTAATAATTATTCCTTTGATTTGATTGATTTAATGGCCGTTAATCAAACCACATTAATCAATTTTGACACTGCTGATGAGTAGGAAAGAAAGAGTCCTTCTCAAATGCATTTATAGCTGGTAATTTTCCAAAAAAGCCATTTCATTTAACTTCATTGTAATTACTAAACTCCTGTCTATGCCATACCATACAACATCATTTCATACCGCGGTCATCAGCCCCCAAAAGCACAACCACCATCAGCGCCAACGCTTCCATTCCAGAATACACAACCCAATCCCTAAATCCCAAATCTTAATACCATGGTAGTGATTGTGAAGTACAATTATCCAAGTCTTGGTTTCTTCGGGCCACGATTGAAGACGTCCACTGGGGGACGTTTGCGAGGCATAATCATTGGACGGGCTCCTGGTGGTGGAGTTCTTCTTTGGGCTCCTGGTGGTGCGGGGCTTGATCTTTGAGAAGCTGGAACTGGTGCGGAGGGTGAGGGGCGTAGGGGTGAGGAAGTCGCGCCTATTCGTGAAGAAATAGATGCGGGTTTGGGTTTGGAAACTAGGGAGGAGATGAGATCTGAGGGTTTCGTGATGGGTGGTGATGCTGGAGAGGGTTTTGATGAACGGGAAACTGCTGATGATTTTTGGGCGTTAATTGGATGGGAGATTTGTCGAGATACGGGTTTCACTGGCTCATCGAATAAGTCGTCTCCTTCGTCTACCCCCTCGAAGTCTTCATCGTCGGATGAGCCCACCAATGTCTGCTTCGCTCCTGCCTCACTCGTCTTCATTGTGAAAGCTCGCAAACGTGACTCTCTCTCCTCGAGCGAAGGCCCACTAACCCCTCCTTCAAAAGTGCTAGATGATCTCTTCCTCGACAGAATCTTCAATAGTGGTTGAGAAGCAGTCCGATGCTCATTAACCATCCCTGCCGGGGCTCTCCTAACCTGGCTCACCCTCCCACTCAACATTGTTGTAGGTCTCGAAAGTTTACTCCTCTGGCTAATCTCCTTGGCTTCTCTTCTCGCCCTCGTAAGAACACTCCTCCCATCCGTCAATTTCGTCTTACTTCCCGAACTCCACACCAAAGCACTCGGTCCCTGCTTCGCAAACCCCTTCTTCACAATCGGCACACCCCCATCATTCGCCCTCATCCTCGGATCCCTAGGGACCTTCACACTCCTCACATCAACCAGCTTACTAACATTCGTATCCCTATGTTTCTGCGCCGCCATCATACTCTCTCTCAGCGTATTCTGCGCCTCCTCAATTTCCTCCCGTTGCTCTTTCTTGTACCTGCAGTATACTGAATACCATTTCAGCGGATTCTTGGGAACATAACCCTTTGTTCGCCAACTTGGGATATCACGGCTGATGAAGGCACGCCAGAGATCAGCGTCTTCGCCGCGGATTTGCGGGGAGTTCTCTTCGATCTGGGCGAGTTGCAATGGGTTGGTGATGCGTGCAAGCACGGTCCGGATTTTCCAGTACTCGAAATCGCCTACGTCAGTGAGACCTGGTGTGGGTGTTAGTGGGATGGTATAGGCTGCAAACGGGGGATATGCATTGTTTACTTTGGATGTTCTTGATGCATGCTTTAGTAGCCAAGGATTGGAGAGTAGGAGCAGGCATATTGAAGGTTACTGCCTATGACCTTGCAGATATCGCAGAGAAGTGTTTGAAAGAAACGGTAAGTCTGCAACTGCCTTTAGAGGAGGCTGAAGCCGGAGTTGCGTTTGATGCCCGCTTCAGCGAGTATAATTAAAGTGGGAGAATAGGTCCATCCAAGTGTTATGTAAATAGAATAAAGAGGAATGTAAAGTGAAGTTGAGTTGATTAAGCAACCCTAGTCGTCAAACTAAGCTAGCGACCGGCCAGAACGAAACACCAAATTCAACATCTTCGATCTTCACACTAGAAAGCAAACTCGTTCCACAATGTCTTCCTATTTCCCTCTCGACCCAAAAGAGGAAACCGAACTCCACAGATCCCGTCTTCTAAATGTTGAAGAAAAACCCTTCAAGCGCATAACCAATCGTCTCCTCACACCCGGCTCCCTCATCCTCACACCCAGCAAACTGCCCACTCCTCCACCCGAGTCTTCTTCAGAAGAAGCAGCGCATGATACTGAACGACAGAAAGCCCTCGATGACCTACGTCAATTCCGAGAAGATGTATTGCTCGATTTCGCTACATTCGAAAGCAGCATCGCGCGCATCCAATTCCTTCGAAATAGCAATGAGCGCGAGCGAGAACGGTATAAAGCTGACAAACAGCGAATCCTAGATACAGCACAACAAGTGAAGGATAATACAGCACAATTAAGGTTGCAACTGGAGGAAGCGAAAAAGACGTTGGCTCAAAGAAAGAAATTCGACGAGTTGGCGGAGAAGATCACGTCGAATGTGTTTTTGAAGGTTACGAGGGTAGATCAGCAGGGGAATTTGGAGAAGTTGGAGGAAGAGTGTAAGGAGTTGGAGAGGGAGAGTAGGATGTATGGGGAGACGTGGAAGGAAAGGAGAGAGCAGTTCGGAAGAATTGTGGAGGAAGGGATGCAGTTGAGAAGGTTGATTAGGGATGAGAAGGAGGAGGTGGAGAGGAGGGAGGGAATGAGTGGGGGGGCAGAAGATGGAGAGGTGGGAGAGATTGGTTCGAGGGGTGGACAAACACCAAAGCATAGTTCTATTAGTGGCAATGCTACCCCTAGGACGTATGCTTTGGGGAATGGGGATGTTGAAACGGGCTTAAAGCCTACATCAATGTCTGTTACTGGAAGTAGGGCTGGTAGTCGTGCATTATCACCCGGACTTTCAGATCGTGATTTGGGGGACATTGTCGAAGATTCTACGATGACTGAGGATGGACCTAAAGCCGAGGAGTCTGATATGATGGTAGCAGGTACTCCCATGCAAGAAATAGAAGAAGAGCCGACCGCAGAAGGAACACCGCAAGTGACGGTTCAAGAGCCAGAAGATGATATCGAGGAGGGAGAAGCCGAGGACGTGATGGATACTACATAGCTTATTTGCATGCAGATTCATATGTACGATGCATTGTACCATAGTAATCAGGATGATACCCTCTTATCAAAGAGTTCCTCGCTCGTGTATATCATAATTCGCATCGCGAACATTCGTATCATTTTTTTGCTTAAAACCCATCCCATAGTCTTCCTTCATCGCCTTCCATCGCTCCTCGTAAACCGCATCATTTCTCTCCATCAGCAACAGCCTCCCCAGCAGCCTTCTTCCCCGACGCAATAACCTCCTTCGCCTTCGTCAACTCTGCCTCAGCAGCACCGCTCTCCTGCCCGGCTTCAACTTTATCTTCGAGTTTCTGGACTGCATCTGCGATGCGTTGACGGAGGGGAGGGAAGACTGCTTTGGTTTCTTCGATTGCTGCTCGCTAAATTCATCCATTATTATATTAGCTTTACTCTACCTCAGAGAGGCACTCTAGAGATCTGGAGAAGAAACAAGACATCTCTTCGGTCCGATGAAACGCACCTCCTGTTTCAACTGATATTCCCTATTCTCATCAACCTCTTCACTCTCCTCCAACTTCTTCAGCCGTGCCTCCTGGGAGAGCAACTCTTTATGATACGAAGCTTCTTCCTTGACGAGTCTTTGGATTGAAGATGTTGCGATCGCAAGAGCGGATGGTGGTGCCATTTTCGTTTCGTAGAAGAAGGAGTGTGTGGTGTTTCTGTTTTTTTGGGTTTATTTTTGGGGGTGTAGATTTTCCAAGGAAGTGGGGTTGAGAAGTTTATTTTGACTACATTCGTATCACTGCCTACACTTTTCTTCAAGCATCACTTATCTACACCATTCAAATAATTTATCAAGTGTAGCGGATGTCTTGAGTTTATTTGGGGAGGAGAGACAGCTAGATTTTGAGATTAAACCCATAGACAAGGGCAAGGGTTGACATGCTTTCATAGCTATGCCTGCTCCCGTCTGCCACGCTTCAGATCTTCAACTGCACGGGATTTACATACGTTTCCATGCAGATACGGCTACTTTGCTTTTCTTGATTCTCCGAAGTCGGAAGACTCATTGCTCGATCGATTCTATTAGCTTTCCTATCGCTTGATCCAGGCATCTTCCCTTGGACCTTTGCTTCTGCGTCTGGGCATTTCTTTCACCATCCTAACAGTTTGGGAATATATGCTTTTGACATATGCATTTTAGCACTGATATAGACGGGAGATTCAGCACTGTTGTGCATACCGACTCATCATTCGGTCATGCTGCAGCCCTGTCAGTGGATCCAGATGGTCGATCACTCTGTTCTTTTAAGACATCTATTTTTCAGTGGTGTTAGATTTGAAGCACACTGACTTGATTTAGTCAAAGAAAATATCCACGTATACCCTGTCCGCCTTATTTTCAAACGCATTTGTGAACGTCATATCCATCGACAATGGCTTTTGAAACAGATTTTTCCAGATGTCTCTTTACTCACCTTTATGTCTTGAGTCTCGCTGCCGTTCTTCATCTGCAAAATTGAAGGCCTAATGTAGAGACCCGCTGGCTGTCATTTTAGGATCAATAAAAGTTCGGATTTCTTATTGTAGCGCCAGATCGAGCTAGTGCCTTTCTTAGCTAACCTGACCACACTCCTGCAGCCAAATATGCGTGCCTGCTACCAATGAGCCCCAATATAAAGATGTGATGTTTGATCTTTTAGTCAAATTTTTACACTCTTCCCCCAAACCTCCTCAATTTCTTGACACTCCTGAAAGATTCCTTGCTACCAAATATGGTTTCCGAACAAGACGTAGCACACAGATTGATCTCTTTAGCTGGTAAATATTTGCTACTTGTCTGTCATTCTTCAGATTCTAAAATGGTGGCAGAATCAGCGATGGGTTTACCATTCGACCAATTCCCAGAGCAAAGCAACTTACCCCAATCCACCAGTGGAAGCTGGGAATTTATTCAAAATTACCCAGGATTTCCATCAGATGCAGCCTTGTCTGTGCGAAATGGCCACATTCATGTCCAATTGATGCTATCCCAGGTCGATCAAATCCAGACGGCGCTTGACCAACTGACCATTAAAGCAGTAACCGGCACACCATCTAGGAAGGCCTCAGAAAGACGGCAGCAAGAGGATACAAGCTCCTCTGACGACAATGACCATCACTCTAGCTCGGCTGATACTGCTTTAGTGCTATCGGGGCGTTGCGGATCTCAGACCGCACCAAGTGAGGATGAAGGACAGCTTGCATTGTCCCAATCTTCATGTTCCGACGACGATGATCAGGCTTTAGTAGCACAGTTTGTCGATAAGCTTAGACGCCAACGGGCTAAGAAACACAGCAAGCTGGAGGTACTAAGAAAAGAGTTTGGGCTCCTCAAATCCGAGGCGAAGCTACAGAAAGAACAACAACGCGAATTAGGAACTAAGACCAAAGTGCTTCAACTTCAAAAGTCCCTGTCTGAGATGAAGATGGAAGCTGTAAAGGCAGCAGCTGAACTTGTGCGGTTCGAATTAGAATCTAAGACCATCGAATTCAGTCAACAAAAGTCCATGCTCCAAACGAAGGTGGATGATGGGAAGTCAGTCATTGAACGTCTAGAGTCTGAAAAGGTTGACCAGCAACGCGAGATTACTACACTGCGAGAGAAGTTGACAACCCAGAAGGCTGGAGTCGAAGATCTTGAGGCAAAATTAAGGACAGCATCGCAATCTTTGAACGACGTTTGTTTTAAAGTGAAGGCTGTACGTACATTCCGCTGGGCCAAACCCCCGATTCAAGCATTCAGACATGCGACAAGACCCGTTCCACCCACAACTTTTCCATTAGTCAAAGTCACGGAACATTTCCGTATTTCTGCTTCGACTAATGCTGATTGATATTCACGGGCTTAGACTGTTGATTTCGCAGCACAATTCCAAAAATCAGAGTCAATGAAGAGCAGTAGGCTTGGGCCTTGTGCTTCGGACCTTAACCTCAAAGGTAAATGAACTGTCAACTATTTAGAATTGGCTGTCTGATGGCTATTTTAGGGATAGGTTTCAACAACGGGAGCTCATCTGGTCACTCTCTCCAATCAAAACTTCTCGAAGTTCAACTCGCAACGAACAATGAACTCGAAACTATAAACCACGACTCCATAGTAGTTGATTTAGGTTCCCCAGGACCCAAGGTAGCCACTTCATCAACTTTGGTATGGCCTAGCACTGTTGACCATCACAATTTTTCAGTGTTGCAGATGGAAATTGAGAAGATACAAAAGACTAAGAAACAGCAGACATTCCCGACGTTAGCTACGAGCTCTAAGCCATACCCTATTGTAGATTACGCACCTCTGTCACCACCTCGTGTCGATCGTCCGGATCTTCCGGAGCGCCCAAACTCGAATACAACTTCCCAGTCCGCTTCAAGACAGGGAAGTAAAAGAAGCAGATTGAGCTCGGACGATCGATCTAACAAACGAAGAAACATAATAATCGAGTCTGCAGGGATATCACCGAATGGTAAGAATGCTCACACATGCACACCACCTAGAAACAGGTGAACCGACATCCTCTTGCACTTCCCCCGAGCACCTTCCGTGATTATTTTTTGCTCACGAAGATGCAGTCTCCGAATACTCGCCTCCAAGCAGCACCTGCTCCGAGAGTAGTCGCACATCAACCCCTCCTCATGTGCCAATTAAATCTCCTATTCCGGGGCCGAGGGTTGCGCAGAAAAATGCTAAGCCGAAGGATAATGAGGTTCGGAGTTTGAAAAGTGCGGTCGTCACGGGGAGGAAATCTCAGGGTTCTTCGGCGGATCGTATTATGAAAACGTTTGGATGTGGAATTTCGAGGAACACGACTGTTGGCTCGTATCCGTTTAATCGCATGTGATTATGGTACACGACTGATTGTTTATTCACCAACACTACTTCCACACTTTCAAATCCAATAACAATCATCCATTCAAAGCCTGCCAACCTCGCCGTCTCAATCGCCTCATTCTCCTCAGGGTATGCGTAGTTTTGACTCCGGTCTTGAACCGTAGTCTAGCGTATTGATTTCTATTTTTTCTAGAAATCGCACACTAAATGTTACCACTTATCTCGAAATTTTCAGTGAAAAACAAGACTGCCGCGCGTAAGAGCCGACTCGAGACGTGAAATGAGAAGCTGAAGAAGAATCACTCGAGAGAAGAGAAATAACTGAATAGCATTATGAGTGCAAACAATCACCTACGGTTGACAATTCCGCCATGGCTTGCAGTCTTGCGTATGCATTACTTTTTGCAGCCAACATCCTTTGATATTAGAACCCCGAGGACGCTTTGCTGCCATCTCATCATCTTCTTTGACAGCAGATGTCTGCGCTTCGGTCAACTCCGAAAGTTTATGTCTAGCTACTACGGCCTTCACACTAAGCCGCAGGGGAGTCATCGTGTTGGACAGCAAGAGATCTACGCGTGGAATCCTAACAGCTATAGAATTGAGGGGCTTCATTTTGCAACCAGCGCAACTATCGAGTAGGTGGTTGCAGTAGAAAATGGTGCAGTCTAGGTTTTATGTTTGACGAGGATCGATACACGCTTCGGTTTAGGCTGTGAGCTCATGACAGGAAGAGATTGAGGAAGAGTTGGAGTATTTGTTAAGCAAGTAAATCAGTTATCAGTTGGGCCCAAATTGTTAACTTAATGGCTTGCCTCTGTGATGATGTTGTAGACGTGGCGCGACCATGAGGTGCCATTAATGTGCATACAAAATAAAAATGAAGCCGATACCTCATATCAAAATAAACTGCGTTAATCATTCACATCTCAAATCTCCCATCTCCAATTTCATTTCATCACCACGTCATTTTCCACCCCTGACTCCCCTAGCTATATCAAGCAAAATAAGCAAAGGTGATGCAAACAGTGAAGAAGGCGGGCACATTGGCGCAGGAAGGCGACACGTGCTTCTGGTCAAACTTCACTGATGAGGTGGGCCCTCTCTTCTTAGAAGAGAGGGGAAGATGAGGCTTAAAGGGGACCGAATCTTTTGTATTTCAACAATATATATATTTTTTGGGTGGAGATATAGATTTTTGGTGGGAGGGGGTTGAGTTGTTTTCTTTTGAAGATATAAATTTTAAGCGAAGTTCTAAGCGATGGCAGGGTATTGCCGAGATAGCACCGGATAGGGGAGGGGAGGATTGAATTGGGATGATGAGTTAGGATGATGAGTTAGGATGATGAGCTGGGTTGTTATGTGGAATTTCCAGGTAATGGTGAGCTTTCGGCTTATACTTCCGGAAAGCTCTCACAACACGATTTCAAGCTGCCAATGCAAATCGGCTTGAGATCAAGGATTGAATGGAAAGCTGAGGTCGGAATGGGAAAAAAAATTTGATATTGGGAATCTATGCGCGAGGTGGCTTCCGGTTCGGTGGTCTTCTTTCTCCCTCACGAAGTGACTGGTTAGCTTGGGGGGATTGATTTCCTTCCTCTTTTCCTAGGGAACTCGGTTCGTCAAAAAGATCAGCTGAATCACTCCCGAAACATTTTCTCGATAGTCTCAACACAATTTCAGGTAGTTAGGATATTGAGTCAGTCTGGACGTGATGCCCGAAGGGGAAAAAATTCGCAATCGGAAAGTATTTCAGGGGTTCCAAGCGAGAATTGGCGAACCCTTGTATTGTTTTCTCAAAAGCAAGCAACATTTTGGCTCTTGAAGGCTGGCTGGTACTTGAGTAGGACAAACATGGTTTCCTTCTATTCCTATTTTGCAACGAGACTCAACTCCCTCTATTATTAAAATGTTTCTGGTATCCAGGATGTAAGTCTGAACCATCTTTGAGACCGGGAAACCGCATTGAGATCAGCTCAGCTCGACAGCAGCCACAAAATTATCCATTCCGTGGGTCTGACTTATGGAGGAAAAGCAAAACAAGTTAGCAATAACGCAAATCCTCTGTCTCGAGTGGCGAGAAATGCGGCGAACTGCCTGCGGCGAAATCGGTGCTTGATAAGGTACTTGAAGGCACCAGGCTAGGAGAAATGTCTGAGGACTTGCCGTTTTTGGCCCTCCTGACAGATGCTCAACCCATCCAAAGTTATCTTTGGAGATCTTCCCCTTGTCAATGTTCTCCTGGTTGCCTTACACCGACGGACAATGAAATGCGAAGCTATTGACTATGTTCCTTGGAAATATAGCCGGAACCATGGAGGTTCACTATGTGTATTCAGAATTCGGCATAAGCCGGCGGCTCATGGCGCAGCAACATGCTCGATTTCTGGAATGATAGCACTCGTCTCGTCAAAGAGCAAGTTTATTTATTCCTCAGAGCTCTCTTCTCTAGATAATGAAGTTTTCCCTCTTTGACTGCCTTAGAAGCTTTAAATCCATTCCCCATAGCGTCTCACCGTCTGCATTCTACAAAACTAAGAAGTCCACAGTCCGTAGCTTGTTTTCACCCCCCTCTATGATTCCAAAATCCCGTTCGAATGGAGATTGCGGTCCCGCAAGCGTGACATATCGACAGGCCTTCCTCTCGAGGTGTTTTGTGAAGATATGATTCGCTCTTTTAAATCCGAAAACGCTTCATTCACGTCTGCACATGGTAAATGCAATATTGGAAATGGTTGTTTCGATGAGGCCTTCCTGAATCAGATGGATTTGGCAAAGGCAAAGTGGGACGGAAAAAGAAAAGAACAGCGCTGAAGGAGAGTGCATTTGCGGACCAGGGCAATGCGCAGTAAAACTGCGGCTGGGTTCTTGATTTCATGGAACCATTTTTACATGGCTTACCACCCAGTTGCCACTATCCACAGAAATGATACACTGATCTACTTTTCGCTGGTTCTGTTATAGTGCAGTTTGGATTTCTTTTTCAGTTAACAACTCACTTGGCTTTAATCTTGTCAGGAAATAATGGCTTCTCAATTCTTCGTAAGATCCTATATCAATATCGACTAGGAAATAAATTATGAATCTAAAATTAATTCGAAAAGTATTTACATAGCTCGATATTATCTATTTCTTATTTGTGTACTGTGTTACCAAACCTCTACCTTAGTCCTGTTTTTCACACGCGATCGTTCGATCTTCCAAAGCACAAACCTCTCAGGCAACCTCATGCAGTCCCATATAAACCATGCATGCATCTATCCGAAAACTCGTATGTACATCTCTCTATATTCCCCTCCCTCCGAGGCGGCAAGACCGATCGAAAATCCATCCGTCGAACCCAACCTCGTAATATCTACAAATAACAAATGAAAGAGAAATACAAATCATCCATTCAATTATCCATTAAACAATCTTATAAAGCTTCTTCGCGATATAGAAGCACCCGAAACCAAACATCAACAAACCAGCAGTAATGCACCAAAACCAAGTCAAATCATTTTCTTTGTCTTGGCCCGGCACCCAAACATTCATTCCCCATAATCCGGTAATGATGTTCATGGGAAGGACGATCGTTCCGAGTACTGTGAGCTTGCCTAGGACATCTGCGGTCTGCTCTTGACGCTCGTTCATGCGGATGTTGATTTGTGCTAGGTAGTTGGCGTGGGAGCGGGCGAGGATCCTGGATTTCTGTTAGTTGAGCCAGATGATAGAAATAGGAGACATACTTTTCGTAATGAGATAAGTTCCCAGTCATTGTAACGATGTGATCTTGAATATCACCGAGATACAAGCCAATCTCACTTCTTGGTGCGACGTCCCAATGCTCATTGCATCGTTTGGCGAAACCTTTGATGACGTCTGCTTTATTGCCTAGTAGTCGATATAGGCCCATGACCTTTTTTCGACAATCACCTACCCTCCGTAGCATGTCACCTCCACTTTCCCCTGCCGTTCCATCCCCAGTATCGGATCGTTTCTCATCAAAGTTAGAATCGTCGTCTTGAGGAGAATGGAGTTTGAGAATAGCATCATCAATATCGTCAACTTCGTCTTCGATGGTTTGAATTAAAGGCGCAAAAACGTCCGTAATGTCGTCGATAATAGCGTATGAGATCCAGTCAGATGATAAGATCATATAATCTTTCAGTTGACGAACACGTCGACGAACATTGGCTGGATGGGGGGTCATCGAGAAGTGGAAACTAATGACGCCTTCTCGGAAAACGACCACATACATATTGACAGGTTCTAGGAAGTTCTCATTGTTCATGTCCTGCTCGAAAGATCGATAGTTGACAAAGTAATATTTGCTGAAAAGTTCTACCTTTTCACGGGCTTCTTGCATCATGATATCTTCCGCTGTCAAAGGGTGAATACCGAATGTCTTTGACAACACTTTCATTTCGGCATCAGTTGGAGATAGCACATCAAGCCACCATGTTGGGCGCTCGCCATATTTTTTCGGTTTTTCTGGTCTGCTAGGTGTGTCAGGAACGGGAGACTTAGACCCATTTGGTGTCGTGTCTATAGCATTGTCTTTTGAGTCCTTGCTGCTCCTCGAGATTGATCCACCTCTTCGTGATTCTGGCCTTGGATCAGTCATTGAACCTTGACGGGTGGGTGCTCTCGAATCCCCATTCGTTCCACCGACGTGGCGAATGTAAGAATCATCTCGAGAAGGATCTTCCTCATCCTCGGAATCGGAGCTATCGCTTAGGACAGGTCGGTCTGGGACAAATAGCTCTTTGAAGCTTCCTCCTGGCTGGACGAGCTCCGAGATGGTCTGACTGTGGATTGTGCTTTGGAATTCCTCATTGAAGTAGGTGAAGCGATATGGTGCATCGTCTTCGGCACGATGCCATCCTTTATGAATGGGACGCAATCGCCCACCAATCAATTGTGGCTCGGTGATCTTTTTTGCTCTCCTCTCCTCACTTCGGCCTTCCTTTTCAAACCGGCTCCAATCATCGAGTATAGCCAGGTCAGGCCACTTGCTTCTCCGCCGTCGAGGACTATTATCTTGTCTATAACCACCCCCTTCTCTTTGGGGCATATCATCCTCAGCAATCTCCGACATATCAACCGGGAAACAAACATCTTCCTCGGCTTGGAGTGCAATTGTGTGTCTCCGCCCTTCGTATCCTAACTCTCTCCGTGGTGAGCCTGGCCTCGAGCCATTGTCAATTGTATTGTGGCTGCCACGTCTATGTGTGGATGGTGATGGTTCAAAATCATCCCGGGCGAGCATGTCTCCAAAGCTCATATCTCGGTCGATTCCGCCAAGTCGTGGGCTTCCAGGAATGGACGGAGGATAATTGACGTTGTAGTCTTCATTTGTCTTAGGGAGGGTAACACTCTGTCTGTCAAATATCTTCCTCCTGCTATGCGAAGAAGATCTCGATCCAGGTCGACCAGAATTATGTCTGCTTACAACAGTTCCATCGGTATTCATAAAGGCCCCAGAACTTCTGGATCGCGAGGAACTAGGAATGAGTGGTGTTCTCTCATTTTCCACCTCATCCTCAGAATCCGGCTTTGACCTTGCTGTATGCGGCCGACGATTGAGGTTTTCGGATGACATGAAAGGGTTGCTGTAGGGAACAGGTCGGTGGGAGGTAGATGGGCCATATGCGCTTTGCGACATTGGTATTGTAGAGCCTCGACGAGGTCGCATACTTTGCTGGTCTCTGTCCCCCCCGCCAATTTTTTTTTTGATTAGCTTCCGTTACATGTATCTTTGACAATTCCCCTCATACCTGTGATCCAGCAGCTCTGTGCTATCAATACTAGTATTGCTCAAATTCCCACTCTTCATCCTGTAAAACGTCGATCTCGCCGCACTATGTTGCTGAGCCGCGCGATGTTCTCCTGGTGATTCCAACACATCAGACCCATTCTCAGCAGATGCTGCGAAGGATTGTCGTCTCAGACGCTTCTTCTTTCCCCCTCGGTGATTATTTCTCTTCTTCTTTTGGTTCGACAATGCTTCGGGCCGCAGAGCAGCATTTGAGGCCCCGGCGGCTCCTTGCAGAGCTTGCAGAGATGTAGGTTCTAGTCGCTGAGGAGCGGGGCTGCTCCCAGGTGGCGAAGGCATCGTGGGATAGGAGAAAAATGATATGTGATTGTGCAACGTTGCACTTTTCGAGTAGGGGTTGAATAGATTAGTGTATGACGAAGATGGAATTAGAACTGTTTATGCAAGAATCTGCGAGGCATGCTCGAGGGCTCCTGTATCTTGAAGTCACACTACCATGTGCTAAAACCGTTGATGCTAGTTGTTGGCATGCGCTAAGAGGTTCTAGGCTTGGCAAACCAAGAATTGTAGTGAGATAAGCAGATAGAAGCTGTAGGATCTTGCTTTCGAGCCAAAGCGTCGTGGAAAATCAATTGAGGCTGGTCTCCATTGGCTTAAGGGAAAAGATGGCTCGAGGGATTCCAGTTACTTGAACGGCATGAGCAGATGTTGGGTGGAAGCTCACTATACGGCGGGTCCGTAGTTGCAGTGAAGCAGGCTTCATGGATTTCGATATCGAATTGGATGCTGGCGTCTCAAACGACCGAAGGCGTACGTTAGTTATGGGTGCTTGGAAGAAGGCACAACGCGATGCGGGATGTTATGATGATTGCAGGATGGTACGAAAAAAGAAGATATAGTGGGGTTGTTGCATGCTGAGCTTGTTGGGATGATTCTTAGCTTCGCCCGACTAACCGCATTGAGACTAGCGCATGTGTCCACATACAAATAACTTGAGGGGTGTAAAAGTGTTGTGTTTTCCTCGAGAGCTTCGCCAGTTCTACTTAAATACTAACTCGGCTAAATAAACTATCCACTATGCCCAATCGGGTCATAAGGAGGCCCGATCTCTACATCCATAAAACTTAGAATAAAAGAATCAACTATCATTGAACCAAACTTGTTATTTCCTTTTACCCTTGCATATGCAAATACCGTGATACCTACAGGGCTAGTAAGTCATAGTTATAGTAGGTCATACCTCGTACAAAGCCTCGTTAACCCTTGCACTATTATCTCATTAACGCCCTCGAGCGTGATGGTACAGCATTTATAATTAGTTGGCAAGTCATTTCTCATCTAAAATGTACCGCGTGCTTAATTCCCTTTTTGGTCCATTTTCATCTCCTAACCTTATGCTTCATTAGACTCTATATCTCTTGGTCTCGCAGTTTCCAAGGTCCGCACTCTTTCCCTTCCAAGCATCCTGCATACAAATGATGTGACATCACCAACTTTATCAATGATCAATCTCCTCTCTGTCTCCGACACCGCATGCTTTTCTGCGTTCCTCCTGCACGTGGCACCAAGGTAGGAGATAGCGGCTGCTACACTCGATCCACTGTGTATCAACGGCAAGGTGATGATGGTCCTACTAGCTCTTCATGTCAATCGACGAGCCTCGGCATTTTCTTCAAGCTGATGATATTTGAGAACGAGGTTCACTCACTCCAGTAAACCAAAACCAAACCCTACACAGTCATCCTTAATAGCATCTAAGATCTTGTTGGACTATTGGCTATCATTAACTTTCATTTTTATTGTATGTTAATTAATATTTTAATATATTAATTCTCAAAATACTATATATAAATGTTGCAATATACAAGTTTTAGAGCTTCTCGAACAAGTTAGGAGTTTTCTCACTGACTCAGGATTTTTATACTATAAATACTGCTATTTTTCCTGAGCAGGGAGGTTAAGGTCTAATTTACATAAGTTTTTCCACAAATATCTTCGTCCCAAAATCCAACAGATCTCTAAGGTATCATAGCGAATCCCCTGAAATGGAAGCAGTCGACCTCTGAATGCCTAGTCTTAAGACTCTACATATCCATCAAAATACTAGTCCTTGGCAAGAAAATCTCTTGCCCCAGGACCAAGTGAAATCCATTCAGAAGCCCCTCTCACCCCTGATTCGCCACCTTGATGACTTGACTAATGGATTATTTATCGCCCAATCTAGCCAAATTCTTTCTCGCAGTGAAGCCCGGGTCATTGACACAGACTTTTCTATGCTTAGCACAGTAATCGCAGGTAGGAATCATGCCTGTGCATCGTCGAAGTCGGCGGCAATTAGTGCAGCAGTGGTTGTCGTCGGCTCGAAGAGGTGTTATTGTGGCACTGGAATTGGTAGAGGGCGTAGTAATAGTGGTAGGGGCAGTAGTTGTGGTTAAAATTGAAGAAGTGGTAGCTGGAGATTGGACCGGAGTGGTTTGGGCCGAACCTCTTCGACCTTCCGTAGCAGCTGCTAATTCCCATTCACCTCGACCTGGAACACTTCCGCTACTACTACCCATGGCTGGTAAGCTTCCTCGGTCTGGTCCGTAAACATGACCGGTATTTCTAATAGCTTCCAATGCTTCTCGTCCTTCTTGGTAATCACCACCACGATCACCACGCAATTCACAACTAGCAAGGCGAGGTTGAGATATACGAGAGAGGATAGTAGGTGGAGCAGCGGCTTGATAGAAGCGAGCTGAAGTAGGAAGGACTGGAGTAGATTGGGCTGCGGCTTCAAAGAAAGCGGCAGATAAGTCTCTTTTGAGTGGAAGAGGGGAAGGGCCTGCTTAGAGGATGTTAAAGGTTGGTGTGATATGGAGGGGATAGAGAGGAGCTTCCATACTTTGGGTAACGCTTCGGTGAGCTGTAGGGCCTTCGTCAACTTCCATGCCATCATCATCATCATCATCATGAATTTCCATCTTCATCTCGTCATGGTCGTTCTCTAATAAATATTAGTATATATTCCCACAAACTAAAAAAGGAGAAGAAAGAAAGAACGCTCAGAGATATAATGAATTTACCATTGCAGCCCTCTACCTTATCATCATACTGCTTAACCTCGATCTCCTTCCAACCATTAAAATGTCTACACTGCAGCTTAATCTCTCCATTAATCTGCATCTGACCAGCCAACTGTAAGAAATTGAAGCCCAATTTATCATCTCTAGCTTTGAGGGTATCCAGTTCCAATTCATCGATGGGACTTATGTCGATTAGGCGGCGACCATATTCGGGACTTTGGAATTCCATGGTCATCCCGGTAATGTCTAATTTTGAGAGGGCGAAGGCGATGTCGCGAAGGGCCTGGACAGTGGTTTGTTGGTCTGGTTTTTGGAGGTTGGCCATTTTGGGGGAAAGGGTGTTTGGGTTGAGTTGGATGGACGGTTGGATGGATTGGATTGGATTGGATTGGATGGATGGATGTTGTTGATGAAATACGGAATAGAAAGAGGAGGGGTTCCGGAACAGGAGTGCGGTTTTATAGATGTTTAGAGCTAACGGATAGACGAGCGAGCTAGATGCTATTTAGCTACCAATCATTCCCCCGCTAACCCAAGAAGTTGATGCCTCGCACACGTATATATGCGTTCTAAGGTTAAGATCAACAAGCAGGCTGCGGCTACCGAAGTATCCAACGGAAAAGGATAACGAGATCAGCATAATAATGTTTCTTTCAAGATACAACTTTTGTTCTAGTCCTTCCATATCAAAGAGACTATTAACTGAAAGGGTTTACTGACCCAGAAGACCAGAAGAGAGAAAGATGTCCCAAGGGCCAAGATTTCCACTGGCCCTCGAATAGCTTGGAAGATTCTCTAGAAAAAACTAGTAGTTTCTAGGCTCTTAAGAATAATCCAATAAAGGTGCTTCTCAGGGTTATGTCCCATGCTACTATGCTCCCCCGGTTCAATTGTTATTTTGCCACTTTTATAGCCACGATATCACCACCCATATTTTGCATGATTAAGCACCTGATTGAGGCTCTTATAACCGGCAGAATCGCAGGCACTTTGGCTGCTGGTAGCATAGCTGAAGCTATAATATTGCTATTAACATTAAAAACATTGGTATAGACTATACCTAATAATTTGGATTTAGATGGGCTTCTAGCCTACATATAGCCCTTAGCAAATCGAATGGAATAAGTTAATTAACTTTAAATTAAGCCTAGATTTTAAATGCCCTTTTATTTCTTCTATTTATTTCTCATACTTTTATATGAAAGCTGGTGGAAGCGCTGTCGGGCTGTAATTGATGTTTATGGTAGCTTACTAAATATTAAATATAAATTACTTGATTTCTAGTTATTACTTAACTTCTGAATAGCTTCAATTGCTTAAAGGCGGTGAGAGCAGTAGAGTGAGAATTAGCATGCTTGGAGGTGGTAATATTGTGGCCATAAAAGTGGCAAAATAACAATTGAAGGGGGGGGATAGTAGCAGTGAAATACAATAGGTTTTTAAAGTAATGGAAGATTAAATTACAAGATAGAACAGATTAGCAATGATTGATTTAGTGATTGGGCTATCATAGCTTTCACAAGGATAGGAGCGCGGATTGGGGTTTTTTGGGTTGGATTAAGTAGGTTGAATTGAATAGGTTAGATTGTTTTTTTACTAACGATCTTTTTAAATCCAAAAAATCCAAACCAAAAAATAACCCAACCCAGCCAATTCAGCCAAGTAAATATATCCAACCCTATTTAAGAAATCCAGCCCAATAGGTTGGGTCAGTGGGTATAATCTAAAAGTTTGATACCTGCCAACTGGGTTATCTAATTATCCATTACCCCAGCCCATTCCGCGCTCTACACAAAGGCATGCTACTACATATCAGCTCCTACACCCATGCTTTTTGACTGTTAGTTTAATGATCGTCTCTTATCATACATGCCAAAATCTCTCTTTTACTATTGCAATACTAAATAAAAAGCTTCTAGTTTTGTTGGGCAATTACATTTACTATTGATTGGCACATTTCTGATTTCATTGACTACCTTAGCTAGTAATAGAATATCAAGTTTTACACAGTGCAAAAAGATATTCCGTTCATATCAGCCGCCTTCCGAAACGTGCTTGAAATGAAGAGGGCGCAACTGCGAATGTCGATGAACACTTATCATCAATAGTGTGCCTTTTTCAAGCAAATAGTAAGAATTGATCTTACTTATACATTCAGCACACATCTATTATCTCTTGAGAAACCTATTTAACTCTTTTTCACATCCCTCTTCGCCTCCTCCCTCTCCCACCTCTCATCTTCGGCGTCTCAGCCTCCAAAATCCTCTCCTTCAATTTCCCCAAAGACTGAGAAGTCAAACATAATTTCCCCACCTCTTTCCTGTAAAACCCGAACGTCCCAATCTCAGCTTTATATCGCTTCGCACTTACATAACTATACTTCCCCGCCATCCCTAAACCTCCTTTCAGATTTAAATCCACTTTTGCGTAGGGTAATAAAGAGGTTTTGACGCGCAAGAGTTGGGCACGGTGGGAGAGTAGTTGAGCTTCGTGGAGGGAGCGGTGGCCGCAGGTTGTCATCTAGGGAAATTGGATTAGATAGATCATAGGAAGACAGAGAAAATGTAGAAAGAGGAAACTTACAACAGAAAACTCAACCAAACTTTTAATCTTAAGAGGGTTTGGTACAGATAGTATCACAGCCGGATGGTCGAATGCTAAAGCATGTAACTTCTTATCCATGTGAGCACCGGGCAAAATAGAGTCCTTTGCTAGAAGCCAAACAATGCAACCCGGAGTTATGGAAGAAAGATGTGGAGGCTGTATATAATACGAAGATGGCTGAGAAGAAGCCATAATCGGTTTCTTGGATTTCGGGGGAGAGCGCGATTGGATCGATATAGGGGATGTTGGTTTAGGGGTTCGTAATTGTCGGGGCGAGGGCAAGGACAACGAAGAGGAAATTTGGCTGGGGTTTTGGGGGAGCAATTTTGGAGCTTTGGAAATATGTTTCTTCGAAATGGAAACCTTGGCTGGAGAAATCTTGGTTGAAACACCGGCGAGCAGCTTCGTAGACATTTTGACTCTAGTTTTAGGAGAGCTTCGTAAATCTCTCTTTTGGATTTTGTACTTGCTTAGCTGACTATTCGCAGACTTTGGTACAGACTGCTTTCGGAGGCTTAAGTTTGCTTTTGCTTTTGCTTTTGCCTTCTTTGCCTTGGTAGGTGCCATGATCCAAGAGTGTTCGAAGGCAATTTGATGAATTTATTCAGTTATTCGGTTTTTGGGCGAATAGATCCAGTCTTTCTAAATATGTAAGCGGTTCAATTTGAACTTTTGACTTGTGATGAAAGTGTAGCTACTTAAACAATGAGAGCTGTCGAAAAAGACTTGGAAATCAAGGTCTGTGGGTGAGAAGGATGATTCATGAACCTTTGTTCTCCAAGATAGCACCCTTGAAATGGCCAGCACTTCGTAAGGCTTTTGCGAACAAATGTTCTTACTGGAATTAGGTTCTATGTCTTACCAAACAATAAACAAAGAATCCTAAGCCGAACCAGAGCATCGTAGAATATGAGAGATTTTTAAACAAAGAAGAATATTATGATACCGGAAGCGGTTGTCTGCATTTCAAACATCAATAAACTATAAGCAGCATATGAGTCAAGAGTTTGCTGGAACTTTGCTTTTGGAAGAACTTAGACTTGGAGCTCGCCTCAAAACAGACAATAAAGAAAAGGAATAATCATTCTTCGAAAGAATGCACGAGACGTTGCGATTATGATGAAGTTTCCAACCACCACAAAAGCCCTCCAGTTAAGAAAAGAGATTTTAAAAATCGTTAGCAAAAAAAGCTACTAGCAAAGAAGTATAATGGTGATTTTTATGCTTGCAGACGAAAATTAGGACATTGCCGGATCCGGAAATGCCAATATCGCTAAATCCGGCAGCTATATAGAATGCTATATCCATGTTATACGATCATGTAAAGAAGCGAAATATGCTGAAGGAGATAAGGTGGGCACTTGCTGATGCGTAGACCAGCTGTTCGATCCTTTCAGTTGGTCATGGGAGTGTTGTCGACAAAGGTCCGATGGCAGTCCAGTAGCATTCGAATGCTGCTGACTAAGATTATTTTTTTTGGGATTTGATGCCTTAGGCCGGAAGCAATTCCACCAAAAGGTGACGAAGATTTGGTACGAAAGAGATTCTCTTATCTTAAGTCAATAACCTCAGCACTCTCACAAGTAGCTTTTCTAATTAAGGTTGTTGGATATATCAGCTCTCGAACTTGTAAGTCGTACAATTTGAGTCAAGAATTGATGCAAATAAGCGACAAGCTAAATTTCGTTAGATCATTTTGGACAACACACAGGATGGCTTCAGATGATCAGACTCGATTCAATCAGTTCTTCGGACCGCGAGATGCCCTTTATCAACAACCGGGTCATAAGTTTCAAGCCCTCCGGCTCCCGTCTGATGGATCGGGGCCATTGCTTGTGGTCTTGGAAACCATTGATGTCGACACTCCTACACTTTTCCACGAGCCAGATCTCACACCTTTCTGGGGGTCTGGTTATATAGTCGACTATCGTATGCTAGAGATCACGGGCCAGCGAGACAAGAAGTTCGATGGCATCTATTATCGGTTCAAGACTACCGAAGGTAGCGGACTAGATGCAAATAAGCAGTTTGTAGGAGCAAAGGGTGACGTGTTGATCACAAAGATGCACCCTCTAGAGTTTGGCAGAGGAGCAAAAGCTCTGTATATCGATATGCCGGAGGATTGGCAACTCTGCGAGGGGTTACAGATTTACATAGCTAGGGCTAAGTTGACAGACATTTGAGTTAAGCTTGGGCCTTTTCATGCGGTATGGCGACCGATAGCAACAGGACTACTCTCTCATTATCTCTCTATGGTATTTTCAACCCACATGTCTTGTTGCCTTACATTCTCTGTATTGTTGAAATATACCATAAGAAAGAGAAAAGTCAAATTTGTGTTCTCGCGGATTTCTTGAGTTTTCTAAGCCTTGATAATGAGAAAACTTTTGAAAGTGTTTTCTATGCTTGAATGCCAAGACATGCTGAGACATTCTGAGTTGAGTGCGCGAGGAAGTCATCGTATCGCAATATAAGATTATGGAGTTTAACTGGCTTGAATTCTACTGTCTAAGTTGTGTTCTTGTTGGCAGTGTTAGGCTGTGGGTACCTCACTAGGTGGACCATTCCACTAGTAAATCTATCACTGCTAGTACCGTATATCCCACACTTGACCGCTTTTCTCGCATATACACTCGCCAAGGAGACACCATCGCTAGCTTTCAAAGTGCCTACTTCGACCCCCACTAGGCATAAAATTGTTGGTAAATGGGAGAATGCCGCTCTGCTCCGTCTTTTGTCCGAATGGCAAAAGAGGGAGAGAAGAAAGAAATGCGTGGATGTGAAAGGTAGGTGGAAGGTGGGTAAGAACAGAAAGAGCCATCCCCGTAGGGGGAGAGAAGAGAGAAATGCGTAGATGTGAAAGAGAGGTGCGAGGAGGTGGGCAAGGGAGCCACCCGTCATGACACTACTCCCTCATCCGCCACGTCATAAAACAGCATTTCATGACTTCTTACCTAGTTGGGACATCCGCTTTACGATCCCATCTTTCCAATTAGATGAAACTCTGAGGCTCATCAACACACGAGGTAGAACAAAGCTTACCTGCCTCCCCCCCTTCTCTCCACAAGCAACTCAACCTCATCCGCAATACTCACATCCAAAGCTAACACCTTGGTGCATTTATAATTTCATCCGAAGAAATAAAACCGATATCAAAAACATAGCATGCCATTAATCTCAATCTCTCACGAAATCCTCCGTCTCCCTAGCTATATCACCTTCTCCATCCATTTTAACCACCCATCCGCCTTCCCCATCTACTAAATCAGTACCCAAAACCTCATCACTAAACATCATCCTCCTAACCACCATTCCTTCCCCTTCTACCTTCCTCAGCCCTTTCTCATCTCCAACTTCATTTTCCTCCTCCCCTTCCCCTTCCCCTTCCCCTTCCCCATCCCCACCACCTCCCACAACAACAAATTCCACTCTCCCATGGGATATCTCTCCAGCTAGCGCAGCAGCAGCGTCTCTGGGTTTGACAAACTTCCTGACAAGACAAAACCTATCAACCTCCATGATTAGAAACAAGCAAGTAACCACCCATAAAAAATCTCAAAATATTTCCAATTTTCCACTCTGTGATCACTTTTTGAAAGAATTGGAGAAGGATGAGAAAGAAAGGAAGGGTTTTAATTTTATAAATATGAATGAATACTAACCGGAAACCATTCTGTGGCCCATGTCTCCCCGTTTGATAAACCACAAACAGTAAATCTTTGACTGTTTTCTTTTCTGAGAGGGGGAGAGAGAGACGGGTTTTTCTAGTGGATTTAGTTTCTATTCGCAGAATTGGGGATTAGCGTTAGTATCTGGTAATGAAAGATAAATGACGAATAGGACCGTGAGAGGAAAGGGAAAGGGAAAGGAGGGAATTTTTGAAATAGGGAAAGCAAGAATACACACCCCCAGGGACTTTACACTCTACTGCCATCCCCAACAAATACGTCTCCATGGCCGCCCCATGCTCAATATTAGAAATCTCATCCAACGCCCCGGAACATGCTATTCTTAGATCCGAACAATCTCTGCGACGCTCTTCTTTTTCATTTGTGGCGAATATCACTCTCTTATGATCTTTCTCCCCATCCCCCTTGAACTCAGAAATGATGATATCTTCAGCTTCAGCCTCATCCACATCCTGCCCTACAACGACCAATCTTCTCCTCCATCCCTCACTACCTTCCCCATTATCCTCATCTGGCAAAAGAACAAATAGTAGAGGTCTCCTCACAAGATTCGGTAAATGTTCGGACAGAAGACCATGTTTGGTGATGTAGGAATTAAGGTTTCCTCCCACTTGAACGATAGGGAGTGCGGAAGAAGTGATAATTTCATCAATCACCCTTTCCATATCCCCATCCATCTCCGTATGCGTATCCGTACCCACTATCCACTATGCAAGTACTGTACGCCAGTTATTCTTTTCTGGGTAAAGGAGAAGTATGAGAAAGAGTATGGGATATATATAGAGCTGTTATGATATTAAGATAAAGTATAATATAGAGGGGTTCGGTAGTGGGGGTTTTGATCATGTGCAACCAATAGAATACTTATTTGAGATGTATTTCACAATGGTGGATATTAATTAAATACCGGTCCTCTGTTCAATATATGGTAAGCTTCAAATATATTTATGCTGTCCCCTCTCGGACGGTGAAGGACACCTCACCTGAGTTTCCATCGCGGCATACTTATTTATCCCCGTAGCCTCTGGACGTTTCCTTGAACAGCTCGTCTACGCCTCAAATCAACCAAGTATGAAATCTAGAGTTGCATTTAAGTTTGGAAAGGGAATGGAATTCGAACCCGGCTATTACCGACTTTGCTTACTTGAATCAGACGGCAGTGAGAAACTTCCCGCTCTTGGAAATCAGTGAGACCGAGATTAAAAATGCACAAGATTAGACGGTGGATTGGACGGTGGATTAGACGATTATTTTTCTCCTCACTTGAAAGAAAATTCAGACACCACATGGAATTGCATGATATGAAATAAGATGTGGATAGTTGAGTATTTCGAAAGGAAAGAGGGTGTGGGATAAGATTATGCCGACTGGTGAGGATTCTAAGATTGGAATTTCGAAGTGTGGATGGATGATGTGAACATGACAGGTGAGGGAACGAAGAAATAATGTTAGGTTAAGCTTCGGGAGGCATGATCTGAAGCGACTATGAATGATAGGGGTGTATATATTATAGAAACATAAACAATGCCATAGAATCCATGATGAAACCCTTCCTCATGAACTCCAATATTTGAATCCTAAACAGAGGGTAAAGACTTGATATCAGCTTCCATCATCCTCCACATCTTGGCAGCATCCATGTCGTCTGCAGTCCCACCTACTACCTTCACCCAATGATAGTCCTTGTCTTCGATGTTCACAATATCATTCTCCTTCATTTCAAATTCTTGTCAGTATCCATCCCTCAAACGAGTGAGAAACGGTAGCATACCTTCCCAACAGTAAGTTTCAATCCCCCTTCTATAAAATTTGGCTCATAAGTTCCCAGCGCTTTCTGATTCCCCTTAATCATCTTCAAAATATTCCCTTCCACCACCTCAGCTTGATACATTCCAGCCCTCGCCATCTTCGGTCCTGCCGTGTTAGCTACATCACCAATTGCAAACACATTTTGCATTCGAGCGGTAAGAATTTGCAGTGTAGGTTGAACCATAATATATCCGTCTGAGGAGAGGGCATCAGGTAGGGTATTGCGGATTAGTTGGGAATTCGGGGTTTGTCCTACACATGGAATCTATTGCTTATAATCAGTTTCCTTCGAGAACGTGGAACCCTAATAAGGAGGAATATATTCCTTGTATTCCGTCAAGTGTTATTGGAAAACACTTACAACAAGATCAAAAGTTTCCACACGGCCATCTTTCAGCTCAAGCTTGGTCTCTGAATTTGTGATCCACGACGAAGCAGGTAAGTTAGGTCTCTCGCCCAAGAAAACCTCTACCCCAAGTTTCATTATCTGCTGCGTCACAGCTTCATGTACCTGCTTCCCAAACCGATGCAGCAACCTCTCTCTCGAATGAATCAACGAGACTTCCTTTTCAGGAAAATAGCTCTTAATATCCGCTGCCAATTCAACACCCACTGCCCCTCCACCAATCACTGCAATCTTACTGGCCCTCCTGATTGCATTTTGATATTCCTTCAATTCTTCCTCCGCTTTTGATTTCTCTGTCGCTGCTACTCTCGCCGGAGCTGGTTGCGAAACGCCTGTCGCCATGACCAAATATTCATAATTGATTTCCTGTCCATCCCCCAGCAGCACTTTGCTCTCTTCCATGTCGATGCCCTTCGCTTCACTCTGAATTATGGAAAGCGATCCATCTGGCGCACCCTCCAAGATCCCAGTATAAGGAATAAAAGCTTTCGCTTCATGACCTCCAATGACCGAAAACCGAGGAAAGCTAAAAACATAATTCAAATGCGAGTTCTTCTCGATCAAAATGACTTTGTAGCCGGTGGGAAGAGAATGTGCTAAACAGCGCGCGAGATGAAGTCCTGAGAAGGATCCACCGACTATGACAATATGTTTTGGGTGAGGGGTTGATTTGTAGCGTAACTTATGTACCCATGAGGATCCTTGGCGATAAAGCATGCTGGAGAGGAATTTGATGGCTACGGCACCGATGCGGACGAAGAGGATTAGAGGCATTGCTGTAGATGATGAATGAGAGATACTTCCTTCTTTTTATACCTATATTTGGGTTTGAAGCTGGAAAGAGCGAATACGTCAGCAAAAGGAAGAGGCCATGAAAGAGATGGATATAGGCAGCAACAAAAGGAGTTTCCGTGGGAATATTTCCATTCTCGCTGAATTAATTCGGGCCCGGGGAAGGCTCATGGCCGAGAAATAACGGGGCTATTGTGCATCAATGGTTTGATCTGATAAGCGATTTAAAGTTATCAGATTTCGGCGTTTAGAAAAGGGAAGTCCGACTCCGTGGAGCGTCCGAAGGGCTTCGGTCTTGTGTTATAGGAAGAGGTGAGATATTATAATCTCGTCAATATTCTGAATGCCTTTGCAGGCGTCTCGAAGAGCTTTAGATAATATAGCACTGTGGTTACAAGATCTAAAGCGACGCAGATGATGTGTTTCGCCAAGAGATCAACACCCTTCAAATAAGAGATTAGGGGACAGCGACGTGACTCCGGTCCTTACTGAACAGAACGTCACAATAATCACAAGAGAGAAGGGCCTTCATATTCATATCTCATAACATTTCTACCTGCCTGCTTAATCCAGGAGTCTTATTCATCAATCCTTTCCGTCAATCCATTCCTAGCTTCGAAGGACTAAACACCTTCCAAGCCTAAATTTACCTCCTCTAAATATATACAGTAATTCTCCCCTCACCATAAACTATCTTAATCTCATTTCGTCCGTCCTCTCATGAAAAAAAGCCTTGCAATGATGAATCAATCGATATGCACAATGCCCCAATCCAATCCAATCTATATTAACCTCCATTAGGCAATATGATTTTATGTACCCCCTTCCATCCATAATCAAATCCATCACAAAAAAAGAGAGTAAAGAACTGAAGTTGACAAAAAGGAAAAAGTATCATCGTCCATATCCTCATTTGTGGGAGTTTTGTGCAGTGCGTGAAAATCGTCAAGTCATATCCATCCTGATTCCATCCAGTGAAAAGAAAAACAAATCGCGTGAAAACGCACAGGAGCTAACACGACTAATGTAATGTGATGCTTCTATGAATGGAAAAAAGGAAACAAAATCTGTCGCATCGCAATGTTGAAAAGCACCAAGAATCAAAAACTCCTGCCCACGTTCATACATGAACTCGTAAAAATCGTATCGTTGTAATGCAAATGCGTAAAGGAGGAAATTTTTATTATTCATAACACTAATCAGAAGATTGTTTAAAGTTATTGCTGTGGTCTCTGTCTCCGAGCTGCGGCTTCGCGTTCACGAATCTCGGCTAATTTTTGATCGAGATGTGCAAGACGGGATTGTAGCGAAGGGCCTTCACCGAAGTCGAAAGACTCAATAGATCGACGGGTTTGATGCATAGTTGCAAAAGCAGTTCGGCGAATCGAAGCGTTGCCGTCTTGCAAGAGTCGTCGAGGAAAGGTGTTACTAGGTCCAGATTCTGTGAATGGGGAACCAAGACGGGGAGGGCAAAATTCAGCGAGAGGAAGGAGTTTTGGTGGTGCAGTAACAAAAGGGTCGGAATCCGGAGATGAGCCCTTGTTCTCGGTGGCAGGTGGGAAAGAAGCAACCGGGAGATGCTGGAATATTCCTGGCGCATGATGTCGAAGAGCATCATCACCGAGACTGAAGCCACGGCTTCTGACACGACGTTGAGTGTTTCTGAATGGGGTTCCAAATAACTGCTCATTCAAAATGCTTGGTCGGAGAACGGCACTATGAGGACTCATTTCTTCGTCGAGCGAGTGTTGTGCGCGACGTTTTTGAGTACTATTAAGTGATCGGGGTTGTTCCAAATGAAGTGGCGATCGAAGACGTGGTCCAGAGACCGTATCTGAACGGGTCCTAGGTGGGGATGATCGAGATTGATTGAAGAGATTGAGGTTTTGAGAAGCACTTGGTCCATAAGTGCGAGAAGCAAATGGTGACCCCAAGCCTTTAGCCTTTTCAAGATCCAAACTCCAATCGCGACCATTGTTCAACTTCTGAGGCTTGGGTTCAATGAGTTCGGAATTGCTAGCAAGCTTCGCAAGCGGTCCATCAGGTTGCATGCTCTCCGCGGTGCTGGTTACTAGGGACATGGCAATGTCTTGGGTACCAAACGCACTTGGTGATACCAATCGAGAAGGTTGCGGCGTCTGGAAAATGGAGGGTTTGGAGAATGGTGTTGGACTCTTGCTTTGTAGATGGTGATGATGACGAACGGCAGTATTACCTTGATCCTTGCAAAGCTCTCTCAAATGTGTTCTTGTCGCCGCACTGCTGTGTGGCCATTGTGCCCATGTCTTTGGAAGCTCAGCAGTTGGGGTATCGCTTCCACTCTTGTCGCCGTATTCACGTGATGGTGAGCGGGATTCCGCTCGAGGAGGTCGACGAAGTTTGGGTCCTTTCCAGCTTCTCTTTGCCTCCCGAGCGACTCTATGGCAAACTCCTTCTGGTGGTATAGAACTTGCTCCAATTCGAAATGGTGTTACAGTGGGATCTTGAAGGTATATGAGATAAACCGACCACAAATGTGCGCTCATAGCTGGAGTCCACGGAGCATCCTTTCGAGTCTTGCTTCGAAGCTTTGCATTCAATAAGGTGTCTCGCGAACGTGTGCTAGCTTTGATTGACTTCTCATTGTATGCTGGAAACTTGAATGGATCTGCGACGTCAGACTCTGGGCTTGTGCAACTGCCATCGTCGGAGGGGCGTGCTGAAACACGACTTCCACCGTAGAAAGAATCATCGGAGAAGTCTGACGATGTGGAGAGGGCGGAGGTCGGTCTTTCGAAGTATTCATCCATTGGCGAAGAAGCTCCCATCGCCCAATCTGGGCGATGGGAGTGCTCGTCATCTGAGAAAGCAGGCATTGGAGTTTTAGGAGGAGAACCGGATTTGGTAAAGCTTTGAGGAGCGAGGAAACCGGATGTATTAATTGTAAGGGACTCTCGATCCTTCATCTCACAGTCATTTGATGTGTGTGGGGCTACTTCAATCGTTGGGATTGGCAAGTTTGCAGCAGCAACGGAAGCGAGAAACTGTTCTGTTGGTGCCACAAGATTAGTGACATTGCGTCTCTTTACCTTGAGTCGTGTTGGCCGAGGTGGAGAAGGTTGCTGTTGTTCCTCCACATTCAAGGGCTCAGGTGTAACTGGACGCTCACCCTCATTATAGTGGAATCGAAAGCCGCGAGGCAGGGTCGTCGAACCATTCGGATGCTGACGAGACATTTTGTTGACGGAAAACTTTGCGCGACTGGAATGCAATTGCGTAGGTGTAGCAAAGTCGTGGGGAAGCGGAGATATAACAAAGCTGATATGGGCAGGAAGAGAATGGGATTGGTATTACAAAATGTAGGGTATTGTGTATGGTACAAAAGCACAGATCGAATCGAAGGTGAGAAGGAAATGCCGTCTTTGTGGTGTTAATGAATCTCTTTCATATGTGAATGTGGGTGAAAGTGAAGTTTGGCGGGGTATTCGCGGTGGAGGTTCTGAAGCAATTGATTCCCCCGGAACGAGAAACAAGGACCCTGATAGAGCTCGAATCGATTGTATTCACGCGGCTGAATTCCTTGGCATGTGAGACTCTTGAGTCTTCTGCATCGACTTCTGGCGTTGATGATCCGGGAGGCTGATGATCGAACGCGGGATGGATAGCGGGTGAATCAGAGGGGGGAATTATTAAATCTTGGAATGTAGGAAAGGCTCTTCAATCATCGAACAAGGAAATCAGTGGGCGTGTAATCGTCAGGGGGAAAGTTCGTCGTCGTCGAAATGAATGCGACCGCGCTGTGCGTAGACTTTTGCAGATTTGTCGTAGGTTCTTTCGTATTCCCAACCAACTATTCTAATAGTCGCGCAGCGCAAAGATGTGATTCGTAGTGTAATTGCAATCGATCGATCTGCTGCTGCTGCCACTCTGCTCCGCCCACAAGCGCAAGTACAAAACGGAAGGAAGGAATGTCGTGGATAAAAGAGTGTGTGGTGGTTTGTGACCGTGGGAGGGAGGGGGGAGACGGCGGTGGTAATTGAATCTGTTTGGTGGAAGGGTGAGTTGCAGGTTGGTTGCCTTTGGTAGTCTTTGGGTGTTTGTTCGCTCTCACTGGCTTTCCCGTTGTGGCGAGTGTCAGCGTAAGGAGGGAACAGAAGTGATGGCGTCTGGCAGTGAGGAGGAGAGAGATATGCAAAGCAAGGCGGGTGTCGTTGGTGGTCGTTCTCTGCGAGAGTTGTAAGTGGAGAGTTGCTCTGAGTTCGCGTTTTTGGACTAGCCGATTCGCAAAGCTGCAGATCTCCCTGCACGCACCGAAGCTGCAACAGCTAAAAGCAGTCAAATTTGGGATGGATGTGCCAACGGGTAAAAGAGTTGACGTTCTGAAGTTGAGTCGAAGAGTGGAATCCAGGGTGGTTGGTTGATTGGGAGGCAAGGCAGCGTATGAAAAGTCTAAATAGAGAGTGCTGCAATGCAAGCTGGCAAGTCGAGCGCACTACAAATGCAGCAGCGTCGCAGCTATGCAGTCAGTCGAAAGAGGGGAGATGGCAGGACTGATGAGTTGTTTGTTGGGCTGCTCTTTTTGGGTATGTGCAGTAGTGGAGACCTGCAATGCCAATGTTCTGTACTGCACGTCCTACGAAGTGCTCAGAACGCAATGCTCCGAGACATGAAGGGGCCACGGAGAGAAGCGCGCAACGAAGGCACAGTTAGTATTGTTTGTTTGTTTGTTGTGATGTGCGGGGAGGGATATATTTTGGGAGAAGTGAATAATATACTTGAATTGAAGAGAATTGAATGCATTGAAACAAAAGTGAATGAAGTGAGGGCCGTATATAAAAATCAAAAAACAGATCAATTATTACCCTGCCATTTCCTCACTTCGTTTTAGCCTCCAATCCAATTTCTCCTTCCTCCATGGAAGAAAAAAAGACGCGTCGCTTAACAATCCCTACCCGTCATAGTCGCGTTTGTAAAAGTGGGCCTCGGATCTTCTTCTCCCCCTCGTCTCCTCGTCTCCTCGTCTCCCTCGTCTCCCTCGTCTATCAGGTCCATACATCCATCCCCCCCCAAGTCCATTAATACCACGTTCCTTTCTCTCCTTCTCACCGCTTGCATGATCCATCCGTCCTTCAATTTTAGATTCCAAATATACGGTGTGCTAAAATTCAACTTTCATGCATACAAGGTCAAGATAGGCAGCGGAATGACGAGAAATATCAGCGGAATTCAATGCCATGCCATCAACCTACTTACCCTGGGTAAGCCTGGTTTCCCAGGATTCAAACGGGCATGGAGAAAACGGGAAGGGCGAGATACATCACTGTAGTATGGTTGTCATCCAGGAGCCATCAAATCATATGCATATGCCACCAGCGCTCCACCCGCCAAGCCATTAATGGACAAATTCATGTATGCAACAGCTCCATTCAAATGTCCCTGTAGCCTTTGAAAGCTTTTGGTACGTCTTTCCGCCGTGGAATACCCGTATAAGGACGTAGAAGGAAGGGCCCAGCTGCATTGGAGAGCCACGGTAAGCTGCATTTCGTACCTGTCGGCTCACCTACACGCGATTGACATACGTACGACGGACATTTCCTCAAATCATCTTGCTTCTTGCTTCATGCAACTGCACTACCCCATCTTCCAGTTCCAGACAACCGATTTTCATCCCGAAACCCTGGTCCTAGCAACGCATAGAAGGAAACGAGCAAGTTGCTTTTCTTCTCCATGTCACGTGGAAAGCCCATTGCACGGGAATGATCCAGAGCCTTTCGAAGGCGCTTGTTAGCCGAGCTCTTCGTCTTACTGTTCTGCGAGGCTGAAGAACATGAGTATGCCAATATTCCTTTTCTCCCAATGTAGCGAATAGCTTCATGCTTTCCTTGCGCCACCACATTCAGCCACACCCCTTCGATATGTCATCCCTTGAGACACTCTATCCCTTAACACCTTAACACCAATGTTTTCTTTTGGCATGTACGAACGACCACATTTCCACATCTCATCTTCTTTCTCCTTCACAATCTCGACTTTCTCCGCGAGATCCTGAAAATGGTGCTCTCACCGCGATCAACTCCTACTTGGAAACTCTCCCTTGTCGTCACTATTCTCTTCGTTGCTGTTTTTTATCTTTTCTCCAATCGGGATTATCACCATGCCTACCGTGTCGTGCTTTCTGGGAAGAAAGCCGCTTTCGTTGAGCAAGCCGCGGACGTGGAGATAGATAGGCCATTCGACAACTCTTCTATCGTCGATCTATGTGCGAGCGTAAAATGGAGGGAGGGGTTGATATTCCATTGCCAACCTCCATACGGCGGAGTCGCAAATGTTCGAAATATCATCTTGAATTGCATTCGTTATGCCATCGAGGCTGGTGGTACGTTTCCTCTTCTCATCTCGTCGTCAACACTGACATTCATTAGCAACATCAATCATCGTCCCGGAAATCAAAGTACGCCCTTCCCCCGAAAAAGCACCTGCAAAGGGTCCCGCTTCCTCCACCAAATCTCAAATCATCGTCCCATTCTCCGACTTCTTTGATCTCGACTGGTTCAGAGAATCCCTCACAGGATCCTGCCCCCAAATAACCCTCATCAGCAACAAGAACGATCTTTATGCCGTCCCGACAACTCAAAAAGCCTATCTTCTCGATCCCAAAGCTCTCGATATGACATTCCAAGAACCCCCCTTGGAAACACTCATCGCAGACCCATCCTTCTTCGCACCCAACTTCACCCAATGGCTCAATGACTCAACTCCCAATAAATTTAGCGCCTCTGCACCCCTCCTCGTCGACTTCGCAACCGCTCTCTTGCAATGGCCCTTGGCCTATGATCCTCCTGATTTCGTCGCCACCTTCGGACGAATCATCCGTCCACGTAAAGACCTCCGCGAACTCGCATCCACCATCATCTTCTCCCTCTCTCAAGCCCATTCCCTCTCCTTCCAGCCCTCCTATGCCGGTATACAGCGCGGAAAATTCTACGGTGCGCACCTCCGAACATCAGATGACGCCAAAAAAGCAGGATGGACACCTTTCCACGTCCAAACCAAAAACTACCTGCAAGCTGCCAAACACAACAAACTTAATGTTATATACCTAGTTTGCGGCTCTGAACCGGATATCGCGAATTTCACTGCCCAAGCAGAAACCTACTCTTCCTCCTTCCCCATCTCCATCTCCACCGCGCTCTCTCTGCTCTCCCCATCCACCCTCTCCACCTCCCTCACCCTCTACAACACGCTCACCTCCCCCCAAAAATCTCTCATCGACTCCCTCGTCCTCCTCAAATCCTCCGTCTTTGGTGGCACCTTAGAATCCTCTTTCTCTTGGAACATTGCTCTCCGACGGCACGTCATCTGGGGCAACGGCATCTGGGTCCCACAGCTCCCCGATTTCGATTATGATCGTGGGAGTGCTAGAGGGGATAAACAGCATGGGATGATGGAGGGTCCAGTTGGTGGGTATGGTGGAGGGGGATTTCAGAGTTTTAGGGATGGTGCGGGAGGGAGGGGTTGGGGTGGTAATGAGGAATGGGGAATGAATCCGGGGGAGTATGGGCTTAGTGTTGTTTTTGGGAATACGAAGGAGGGACAGGAGTTTGAGAAGGGATTGTGGCCTTGAGTTATTAATTTTAACAGATGGTGGTGGGTGAAAGTGTGGGTTTTTCTTGGTGTAGGGAATTAGATTGGCTTAGAGGATTGTATCGTATTCGGTATTGTATTTAGTTGTAGTCTTTTGCCAGATACTAGATTTCCTAAACCGCACTACCTCTCTCCCCTTTGTCTCATCTGACCCTTCTTTATCCCTATTTCACTATCAAAAAGATTCACTTTGTCCATTCACCTCACTACAAGCTAACGCACTAGTCCAAGCACTTCAAGCAGCCTAATCTATAAAAGTTCAACGCCTGTCCAAGTTCTTGCTTCTATGCTGATATTACAACGCATCTGCTATCAGGAGGTTTTTCTCTTCCTTTTTCTTCCAAATCCACTATGATAAGTGTTAAATCTCCCTTCTTCTCACTCCTGATTCCCTTGAGGTTAATCTTCTTGCTAAATCTGACTACCCGACAGATGACCATTTCGACAATAATTATTAGGCAATGACACTAGGAGAAGTAGTGAATCGATAATAGCTATCAAATTAAATATTAGGTTATGAAAATTAAGAGTGGGATCAGAAGTATCTCGGTTGTTAGAACGATGCGAAGCTAGGATGTTCATATTAGTTGTTTGTTCTTTACTTTACAGGACCTATAGTATAGAAAGGGTTTATATAGACCTCTTCTTCTCTTGCTCGGCATTTTGATTGGTTATCTGGCCAATTTACCTTCCTGTCAATTTACTCCGTCTCTTTTACTCTCTTTCTCTATATCTCCTAGCACTCTATTTCACTATGGCTTCGGAATGGGTTTGGAATGGCTTCCTGTCTTGTATTGAATCCTCCGCTGAGTATAGGGAATGTCTTTTGAGCCGACTTAATATGTTCTTCTCATTTTTAGATCCATATAGTTTCCAATCTACATATCTTCTTATTTCGTTTCTTCCATTCGCTATCTTTCTCTTTCACCCCCCCTTTCTACAATGCCTAATGTCATTATGCACAACGGATTAGTTAGTTGACAATAAAAGTTGACTGGGAAAGGACAGCAGAGGCCTAGACATGTCTCGATCAGACTTAAAGCTGTGTAGCTATCTCTGTCTCTAAAATCGACTTGCAGTCAAGATCACTTTGCATCGCTTGCTTCAATAAACTCTCTGATGAGGAAGGTTAATCTCGACAACTCCTTAGCTCCCAACCTGTCTATTTTTTCTGACTTGAAGACAGAAAAGGCTGCTGTCTCATCAAGCAGAGGTAGAGGCAGAGGAGGAATCAGAGGAAGATACAACAGGGGTAGAGGTGGCCGTGGAAGAGGCCGTGGCAGAGGAACTCGTGGTTCTGGTTCTGGGGATGCTAATGGCAATGGCTTGGGAGTGAGTGCTGAAGGCAATTGTCACTTCCGTGACGAGCCTGGGCACTGGATCAATGACTGTAATGCATACAAGAAAGCTGTCAACAAGGCTCGTGCAAACAAGGGCAAAGGCAAAGGCAAAGCCAGCGAAGAGGCCAAGGTAGCTATAGATCAAAACACCAAGGAGTATATAGAGATGGGCGGATTGTAGTGCTAGGCCGGGCTCATAACCTGTTACGAATTGGAGGCACAAGTAGGATTGAGGCACAGCAGTAGAGATAATAATCAAGAAGAAGTAATGATAGATAATATAGAAAGTAAGAGGAGAGAAGAGATTTCTCCTAATATCAACACCAACAGCCACCAATACTTAGTAACTGACTAATAGATTGCAATCGCAACACATAAAAAATGGGAATAGCCTCAAAATCACCCAATTTAAACTAGTTATGGCTTTAAAGCCCATTACAAGGTGACCCATTATTCCAACATCTTCTTTCACCTCCATAATCTTCTTGTCTTCATTCACTTTACGGCACCCATCTCCCCAGTACCCACCTTTGAAAGGATTAATATCCCGTTCCTCACTTAAACTATTTTTTTTTTTTTTTCAGACACACAAAACGCCAGCGCTGTGACCCTAGGATTTCCACCCCTACCGTAACCATCCACTTTCTTTCTCTAGCAAGCTGTAACACAACAGGTTATTCACAACCGATTGAGGATATGTAAGTCCTTGACAATGAGAAAATCCAGAGAATGGACGACAATAATACCTCACCGTCAGCGGAGCTCTAGATCAACAAGCAAATCAATTTCCTTCAAGACACCTTCTATAACTACCTAAATTAGGACACTTCTCTGTGATATCTATGAATCACGGTGAGTGATCTTGTTCTTTTGGTGTAGGGCTTACATAACGAGAGGTATTAAGCTTTATATATCCGCCCTTCCCTCAACCCATCAGTCCCTATGCTCGTCCGAATCTACTCAATTCACCCCTCTTATGCAGTGTGTACTCACTGCAAAGTGCACTCACCGCAAACGGTATAATAGTACAACTATCAATTTCTCACCACCCAACCAAGATCTTCTTTTATTAGAACGCTGAACCAGAGATTGCGCCGACAAGGGTTTCTGCTAATTTTCCGTTTCAGATAAATTTCCAGCATTTCTTTCCTCCCTTCTAGCCTCCTTGTTCTGAGTCACAGCCTCCTCGATAAAATGGTAATACCCTGCTTTAATAAGTCGAACGGCAATAGGATAAGATTGAGAATTGACAGCGCCCAGTGAGGAGATTAAGAGAATAACAAAGCAAACGACACATCTATTCTTAGGGCGCTTCGCCTCGATACATATTTCCAAGATTCCTCTTGCGCAGGTATCAGTTCTACTAAAGCTCTATACCGTTTTCAAAATCTAAGCAAGGTGTTTATATCGCCCTCTAAGCTCTGGATTCATCCACACTTTCTAATTCACCCCCAAAATACTTCACTTCACTTAACCGCACTACCGCACTCCCACACCAGCAAAGCTGCAAACCAAGAGCTATAAATCTTCCTCTCTAAGCGGTAAGTTTTGCTTCATGCACAAGATAATTGGGTTGCAAACCGAGAAAACAGGGGTTTTTCTGAGTTAAAGTTACTTTCGAAGTTTCCGCACCCTTTCTGATTCTATTCTCATCGTTCCTTCAGCTGCACCTATACATCTGGGGATAACATGCCAATATAGACACAGTACTAAATTAACTGACAACATAAAAAGGTATTCTAACAGCGGAAGTTGAAAGGATTGACAGATAGGAATGAGATTTCATCTCGAAGATTTCCCCAAAATTCCGCTCTGTCTGATATCGCATTTCCTTCGTTTAGTCTGCAGTTTAAACACAAAATGACAAGATTCTCTGTCATGAAAAAAGGATGCCCATCGTGCCTATGTTTGTTAACCAGCTACCATGCGTGAATAAGGGGTAATATAACCCTGCCTACCTCCACCCACCTATCATGAAGAACCCATTCACCCTTCTGTGCTTTTTATTTTCAATTCACCCCCCACACTGTACTTTTCACCATCCACGGCTTCCCCATCTTCATACTCCCTAGCGGCCAATCTCACCAAAAAATACCTCCCTAGACACTCATCGTTTCCCCAGAAATCCGTCCGGGTATGGAATTGAACTTCTCATGAATTCTTCCCCCTTCTTGCTTCGTCATTACGCTCGTCATATTCCCTACCTTTGCCGGGAAAGATGATTTTTCGAAAAACACTAGGTTGACAATGATAACGACACCGAAGTAAAACAAGAAAACCTGAGCAGGGTACTACCCATATAAAGAACTTGAACTCTTCTGTATAATTTGGCTTGCTTTTAGATACGGAGATAGAGGGGGTTATATAAACCTCAAAGTTTCCATCTCTCCAAGTCGGTGCCGACTGACAACTTGTCAATTCCCAACTTAGCTCTCGAAATCTCATCATTCACAAAACGTGATTCTTTATCCCCTTTCTCCATTAAGCGACCGATCTCTCATCTATAAATAAATACACTGAACCCGTTTTCAAATACACTAAGCACCTTCACATTTACTTCACGTTTACTTCTACATCCACTTCCACTTCCACCTCCCTTCCCCTTTCTCCTCGAATCGTCCCCCTTTCCGCCACTACAGTCATTTAGACCGTATTTTTTCTCGACAACGACAACGGGAAATCCAAAATGGCAGCGAAAACTAAGATACAGTAGAGGAGCCAACACTTCTGATAGCGTGAAGAGTCTTAGCCATTCACCAGTATAAACCGCAGTGAGGAGTCAAGATGTTCTTTCAGTGTATCTCCTATGCAGCGCGCATTAGTGTGCAATGTTTCTTATCCTCCCAATAAAATTACCTAGAATATTGGTTTATACAGCCCCTCCCTAGCTTAGTCTACTCACCACAATCGGCATCGAGATATTTTCTGGGCAGCGGAATAAACACGTGGAATTGACAAGAAGTGATAATGAGATATCGAGAGTAGAATTAGTGCCACATAATGTTCTTCTGCAAATCCGAGTTGGACTTGAGGCGAGCTCAGACTCTGACTTGTACCTGTGTTTTTGGACGTCATTGGATCTTTAATCCGGGAGCTCGAGTCGGATTCGCGAGGTTATATAAGTTCGAGAATGTATTTTGGGGGTGGCTAAGGACGCTAACTAAGAGCATATAAAGAGTCGAACCCAGTTTCACTAAATATACTCTCATGATAAATAATGCCTAATTACCTTACACAAGGCTGACCTCTTCTATTGGGCAATCTTGGAAAGCCTCCCTTGCCACCCCAGTTTGACAATGATTGAAGAATATTCCAGCACGCCGGTATGTCTTCTCGTTCCCACCTGTTTGCAAGGAAAGGAAAAGACCCACAGGCACTTCTCCGTACTGACGATGGTCTTTCCATCCCAGTAGAAAGCCATAGACAACTTGATTTTTCCCGCTTTCGCCGTCCTCATCGTCAAAGCGAATGGTATGTATTGGATCTGGTGCTCTGCTGATCACCTCGTTCATTGTACCTAACACAGTAAGACGCCCCTTAAGTTTCAAGACACCCCCGACGAGCTGTCCGAACCTCAGTTCTTGATCTTTGAACACCGGCGTCCAACTCAAGTACTCAAAGTCACTATCTTCGTGTATTTTGGAATTAAATATATCTTGTAAAACCCAGCCAACCGGTTCTTTAACCGATGCCCATGACCATGACGGCGCTCTGTACCGTGCAGGTCGTTTAGCAATCGTGTTCCAGCTTTGCACAATCCACAACATGTCGTCCACAATGGTGCTTTTCCAAAGGCCTGCAACATATTCGTCGCCACTTTCAAGGGCATGCATTTCTGCCACAGAAGAGATTGCCGGAAATTTGTCATCTTCAAAGGCCATTCTACGCCTGGAGTATTCGTATATGATGTCTCGCCATCTCGTGATTGGCTCTTCAAACGCAGTAAGCTGATGAGAGCCGATCATCTTCGCATCACCTCCGTCGTACGCAGATTTCGACTTGCATAGCCAACGCAAATTACTGTTGCTATATATGAGCATTCGTGGAGATAGAAGTCGCTCCTGAAGAGTCCAAGCTCGATGTTCGATAGGGTTTTCTCTGAAATAGATGTTGGAATCGTAGGGATGAGTTGGCGTTAGAGTGAGCAAACTAGGAAGGGAGTCAACGTCTAACACAGGCACCTTAATAGCCGTTACTGGCGGTCGTCTAGGTGATAGGAATCCCTGTCTTGCATTCCAGGAACTTGCAGCAGCAATCGTCACAACTGCGTTTTTGTATATACTGCCCATGTGAGATAACTCGTGAACCTTATCCATATTGTCATCTTGAAGAATGCACATTGAGTCCACCCATAAATAAGGTATATCAAGATTCCTTGCAACTGTCAAAGAGTCTAGAATCGTTTGTGGGAGATTCTCAATGGGAAGAGCTTCTAGATAGCTTTCCTGCCTTGCACATGTTAGTTGATGCACCTGTGGTCCTCCCCAACAGTAGCTGAGTGCTGCGTAACGCCCGCGCCGCCCTCGTGTCCAGAGAAGTCTTGGTGGGTTTTCCGTGACATCGATGACGCGACTTGGCAGCATAGCCTCGCCCGCCTCGGGGCAATTGACGTGCCCAGAAGAGGCACAGCATTCGGAGAGCCAACTCCTAGCTTGACCCCAAGCTTTAGTTGAGGTAACATCATAGTTCACGTCAATTATTTTCGTAACTTGGTTCCTAGCAGGCCCTAAAACAGATCTTTGTTACACACATTTTCCAATCAGGGAAGTGGAGTGGCTCACCTGGAGTTACTGACATGTAGAATTTCGTCGCGATATAGGATTCGAAGCCAAACCCTGAACCTTTCTTGACCAAACGTTGCGTTATGATCTCAAGAGAGTCGTTACGTCTTCTGAGGCAGAAACCCCAAAAGTACTGTGTCCTCCCGCCCACTTCTTTGCTCAATGACAGGAACGATCCACCGAGTTTCGGCTTTGCGATGCAGTCGTCAACTGCCCTCGCGAAGGCTCTGCAAAGATCACATTGGCCATGGTACATGGTCTCAAAACTGAGAAGCCAGAGGTCAAATTGCAAGTACGTGTTATCCGATCTCAGTAAGTTTTGAAAGTTATCAGAACGGCAGAGACGTTCGCATGCTGAGCAAAGTGCTGACCAGCCGTTTTGTAGACAATGATCCAGCTGTGCTGCTGAAAGTAATTTCCCGTGCTGACAGCTAGTACAGGATGGTAGTCCACATTTGCGATACCTCTCCGGTTCACCTAACACACCATCCTCGCCGTTGTGGCAACCAGTACAGCGTGAGATACTTTGCCAGTAAGAATCAGTCTCATGTTTGGAAATACCACGATTAGCCACCCCTGCTGAACTTTCACTGGCATCGGTTATTGTTGTTTTGTCTTGCCCTAAGCCGCTACGGGATGGAAGTGGACGATAGCACCCAAAACAAATGGGCGCATGAGCATCGCAGTTGTGGCAGAAGTACGGAAGCTGTCGAGGTACTAATTCTCGGGGGCTGAAATGCATAGTTGTCCATGAATTTGATCCAAAAATTGAAGGTCGTTCGTCAATTTCTTGGCTTTGCCTTGGAGGTCGTTCAACACTCTTAAGGACTTCTGACACTTGATATGGATTTTCCATTGCAGTATCAAGTATCTCTCTGAAGGTTAAACTGTATTCCTCTAATAGAAAGTTGGATAGCTACTTAGAAAGTAAGATTATATTCGTATAAATGCCATGACGCTCAATTAAGGTCACTTGATGTTCTTGCTTACATACCCCGCGGAATGAGGGACATAATAATAACCACCCCTCTAGAACGCTTTTCAAATTTGGTAACTTTATTGATAGTAACTAATTGTTTGCACCTATCACTTATACGATGCAAATTTACCGCAGAGTATTTTCTTCTTTAAACACAAGCCTTGAAAAATAGAAAACGGAGTTCACCTTAATGCTTATAGCCTTGCCCGCTCTAAAATCATTGAGTAGAATTCGATGATGGTAAAGCCGGCAGATGAACCGTGCATGCGGTGTCAAAATCCTTCAATTTTCTTGTCTGAAAAGAGAGATCACCTCCGGGCTGCCTTGGTTTACGCACAATGCAACCGGATTCGGAATCTGACCCGTTCGTTCAGCCTTATTTTAGTCTTTATAACTTGTTACTTATGCAGCCTAGAAATCGCTAATAGATCTGTAGCGTGACTTGTGCCGTTAGCCTCGACATCTGGATAGGGCATATTGTATTCGTATACTTCTGAGCCCGCATGAGTACTTATCAATTCAAAAGGAAGTATGGCCGGCCAAGTTGAATGTTGAACAGAAGTTACAGGACTCAGCGCTTTAGAGAGATCCAGCGATGGCAAATTTCGATATAAACGAAGGATCATTTTCCCCTTCAACGAATTCGGCAACCTCTTATTCATTTAGGGGATGTTCGTATGCCTTAGTGAAGGGTTGATCATTCCCCTTGATTTCATCTTATTATAGTATAAAAAAGCGTGGAATATTGATAAATTTTATCTTTAAACTCAGTTTTCTACCTCTTTTATTAAAAATTTACATCTTTATTATTACCTAAAATAGTCGGCTAGGTGAACATTTGGCTCGTATTCAATCATCCTATTAAAATGGGACGTCCGCTTTTCAAAATTTTGATATTGGCAAACTGGATGGAACAAAGCGAAGGCTCTGTATTAACTGATTGATAGATGCCATCGCGAGAAACATCATGATAGATGCGTACATTCTCTTCATCGAAGACTGAACCATACAATACTTCTTTTTTCGATTTCATTACTTCCCAAGCGAACCCAAGGTTTATAAGGACACCACTCTTAGAGCCTGGAGAGGATATCCAGCATAACAATAACGACGTCACAATGACATACAGAATCATCCCAACAGAAGCTTTATTAAAGACTATTAATGCAGGTATTAGAAGATTTCTTAGGTAAGAGCTTGAAACCCCAAGACCTTCTGAGAAATTGTACAGTACGATGATGAAGATTGAAACAGAGAAGAATGAAAGGACCATCACAGAAGAACAAGTAGAAATATATCGAATAAAAGATATAGATGAAGTCGACAAGAAGAGAGTTCGACGTCGGCGATTAATTTCCTCATCGCCGACCACACCTCGCCTATAATAAAACTTGCCCCTCAATTTTCATTTCACACATGACTCGAAGAAAATACATCTCCTGTTCGGAACTTGCATGACCATAATCTTTATAAAAGAGAGACTATTCCCTTCTATTAAGCTTTCTACACTCTGCAAGAACCCTCGAACAAGATTGCGATCTATATCAAAGAAGAAAAAGAAAAAGAGCCCGCATTTCAGCCCCTCCATCAATCATGTGCATGGTAGCATCTTGCCCAACATGTCGTATCTCCCCCCTTTCCTAGTCCCCTTTTGCTTCCATTCCCTCTTCCTCCCCATATACGAACTCAACCTAACCGTCTCCCCACATAGAAAAGACCACTTGGCAGGGCTGCGGTCTCCACGTCCCAGCAGTATTTAGCAATGTCCCTCTCGAAAAAAGGTGTACATGCGGACCGAAGATTGAGAGGACTGTTGGGGGTGAGAAGGTGGAGTTTCCTCCTAGATGTGGTGAGGGTCAGGCGGAGGGAAAAGAGGGTGGGGAGGTGGAGGGGGAGGTTAAGATTTGGTCGATGGGGAGTTGACTTGCGGTATTTGGGGTGGGGATTTTGTTTGGGTGGTGGGTCTCGAGGTGGGATATTGGGGGAGTTGAATAAACGGGATGAGTTGTACAGCGGGTATTGAGATAGAGGGTCCAACCGTTGGACATTAGTGTGTTATTAGGATGGGATATTAGGCTGAAGTAAGTCGTCTGCAAAAAGGAATAAAGGAATCAATGGTTTATGCTATTCTACGTCTATCAAATCTATCAAATCTATCAAATCTATGAAAACTCTCTAGATCTTACTGTCTTTTGGAAACAACGCCGTCAGATACTGATTTGGCCAAGCCACTTTAACACCCAATTTATGAGCCACTCTCAAAACCCATTCTGGTTCCCTCAAGAACTGTCTTGCAACCAACACAATATCCGCTTTAGCAATCGCCCCCTTCTCATCCTCAATCTCAATCGTATCATCATCACCCGTCTTCTTTAGGGGTTTTTCCTCTTCCACAATCGACCTCGCCATTTCTGCGTCTGTAATCATTCCCACTGCCCCAATCAAAAGATTTTTAATCCCAGCTGCAAATAGCTCAGAACGGATTCTTCCTGCTATTCCAACTTGGAGATTGTTGTAAGGAGTAATCTTTTGTTCCTCGTTGTTTCCTCCGGAACTGACGTCTAATAAGTCGACGCCGAGTCTGGGAAGTAATTTGGCGAGCTTGATCGTGGATTCGACGTCCCAGCTTTCTTGTCCGTAGTCTTCCATCCACTCGGTAGCACTAACTCGGACTAACAATGGCATTCCCTCTGGGATAACCTCTCTAATTGTTTGGATGACTTCCACTAACAATCTAATCCGATTCTCGAAACTACCTCCATACCTATCCGTTCTCTTGTTGCTAAGTGGCGATAGGAATGAACTCAATAAATACCCATGGGCAGCATGAATCTCAATAACATCCACGCCCGCATCCACAGCCCTCCTCGCTGCCTCCCTAAACCCCTCCCTCACCTCCTTAATATCCCTCTCTGTCATCTCTCTCGGAACATTATATCCCTCTCCCCAAACAATCCCACTCGGTCCCATCACATCATCAGGCCAACCACCAAACTCCTCATTCGCACTAATCACTTTCTCCTTCCCCTTCACCCACGGCGCAACCATACTCGCCTTCCTCCCCGCATGCGCTAACTGCACGCCGATTTTCTGTCCCTGACTATGCACAAACTCCACCACCCTCCTCACACCCTCCACTTGTCCATCCTCCCACAATCCCGCACATTCAGGAGTGATGCGTCCATTAGCTAGAACAGCGGTGGCTTCGATGATGGTTAAAGAAGCGCCGCGGAATGCGAATGAACCTAGGTGCACGAGGTGGAAGGGTGTTAGGGAACCGTGGGATGCGGAGTATGTGCACATTGGTGCGACCCAGATGCGGTTTTGGAAGGTCAGGGAGCGGATTGTGAGTGGGCTGAAAAGGACCGGAGGGGAGGGGAGGAGAGATGTTCCGGCTGGGTGGGCTTGGAGGGGTGTGAAGAAGGGGGTGTGAGGGGCGGGGAGGTTGTGAGGTGGGAGTGACATTTTGAGTGTGCTTTGAGGGGGGATGTGAGACTGAGGGTGAGTGTAGATATTTGAATTCTTATGGTGAAAAAGAGAATAATCTCAGTATTGGGGTGAGATCAGTCTTATATCTGCTACTGAGTGAGATAACCCCATCTCATATCTTGGATTTGTCATCGGGATAGATTGATAAGCCATTATCGATTTGCGAGTATCTCCATCACATCTTGGCGCATATGCTCATACTCTTTCATTATCACCGACAAATCCTTGTCAACCTTTGAAAGATTAAAATCTCATTGGCTCGCTCGGGTCACAAAGCTGAGCTGAGCGATGATCTCTAGAGTGGGCTTCGCTCAGGGGTTACCTTAGTGTATTTGACTTCGAACTTCAATGTATGTACCATTCTAGCATTTGTTAAAGGTAACCCTGCGAGAAAGAAGGCCAATCAACCAGAGCATCAACATCACGGAACTGGAACTTTGATGTGGGGAGGGGTCGTATTTGAAACACATCTTCAACGGACCAGGAAACTCTATCTTTCTCATAAGCTGCCACCAACATAACTCTTACACACCTCGACTAACTTATCTCAAGCTAGAAGCTTCCGTCCTACATTCTTTCATTTACGTCTAGATTCTCTGACCCGAAAATTAGCATCTCATTCATGGGTCATAATGCGTAAAAGCAAAATTGAAATCATCAGACATGGTTATCTGTTTCTTTGGCATCGACTTTGTACTTCGTGTTGTTTTGGACTTGTGACCTTGTGCATTATGAAAGAAATATTTATCCAGGAGCAATATTTAATGGGAATAGTTAATCCTCAAAAGTCTCAGTGGAATAATGAAAGCTTATTGCCGCAATGTTGTAGTGTTTCAATGCAGCCTTTAATAGCGGCTTTCTTGAAACCACAAAAGCAGAGATAGATCTGACAGAATGCAGCTCGGCTACATTCGCTATCTTCGTAGCTTGGATGTACCAACACATGGATCCATCGACAGCTATCAAGTGCCGATCGCCTATCTTCATCTTTCCAGACATGATACAGTGCATTCTTCTGGAGAATCACGTCAAAGATAGACTGCAAGGCATTTTGTGTCAGGAGTGGACGAGTGTCGAAGCAGAGAGGCATGCTATGCTCAAGAAGGCCTTCGATGGAGCCAGGAAGTCTTCGCCGTTTTACCGCTATTTGCTGCCTGGATTTCCAAGGTTTGATCGGTTCTAGTCACCTGAAGTATTTCTTCAGTGAGATGCCGGATGCAATGGAAGAGTACTTCGCCATTCAAGAAGAGATTGATAATCTCGATCGCTTTCGCCCAGATGTGCGTCGTTGTGAGGGTTGTGGTGGTTTTGGAAGATACTTTTTTCATTCTCATAGCAAAGAGTAGAATGCATGCAATGCTTCACTCTAAGACAGCTACCTGAAGATCTCACGGCCTGATTAAGTGAGGGCGTTGTATTGTCAAGGTCAAAGGCTCAATCGATATCTCTTTCCTTATGACATTATTATAGGTTCTTATTTGCATCCGCAGATGTACGTAGCAAGGCAATTATACATTGGGCATAGAATCCTCCCTACAATCCTGCACTATGCTACTTGCGCTAATTATGTATCCCCTTTCTAGAAAATCGGCATCTCATTCACGTGTTTTGCTTCTCAAAAGCATTGCTGTCTCCTCTGAAATAGACAAAAATAAAACGATGGAAGGAATCATGTAGTTACAATATCTAAACCTACCATTCTGCATTGTAAAGTAGGTAGAACTATGGAGTCCTTCCTAAGGAATGCGCTAGATTGATGGTTCCTTCCTCCTCCGACAACGGAAGCAAGCAAGTAAGTGTCTTTAACCTCGTCGTTCAACGATCATAGCATCGATAAAGCAACTACAACTTACACCATCGGTTGCTTTCCACCCCATATTATTTACCTTTCCTATACGATCCAAAAGAATAATCTTTGCATTGAACACGTCCGTTATCCTTTAAGCAGTCCAATTGAATTCTCGATTGAGCTTTAACTTTTCATGTTTGTATGTACATATATGCTCTGTCTTAATTTGGGCCAACTTCATCGCACACAGCAATACCAAATTAGATAAATACCGAGAACAGCCTGACCTATCCTCACTCTTGTGTCAAAATAGGGTCTAACGGCATGGAGCGACTGACGAGGAAAAAACCAACCAAGATACTTTCAGCGATTATATTACTGATGAGGACATGACTTGCGAGGAGATTCCACTGCAAATAAGTTTCATAACTGCTTCCCTTCTATCTTCTGCTCCCTTATGCTGACCCTATCCGAGAGAGGAAGTGGCTCATCTTCAAATTGTAGAGAACCAAGCAAACACTATTCCTAAAGATCTTATCTGCCGATGGGCTTACCGATTCAAAGAGGATTCTACCTACAGGATACATATGTCTCAAAAGAACCCGCAAGTGGCGGATATATTTGTGAAATTGCTGTACTCGGATCACGACTCGCCATACAACTACGAGGGATTATCAATTTCGACTTTAATCGAGCTTCTTGCTTTTGCATGGAGAGTCTGCAGTTTCGGTCTACGGGATGGATGCCGGGAAGAGCTTTTGAAATTGTGGAAGTCTGGCAAAAGCGAAGACTTCATCTCAATTATCGACTCTATGTTTCAAGTCTGCGACTTTGATAGCGAAAGATGGAAGGCACTGCGGCTTGTCTTGGGTTATTTCTTTATAACCCAAGATAATACAGACTGGGCAGAGTTGAGAGATTGCCCGATCCTCTTTTTGATGAACGTGAATCTTTTGGCAGCGAATACGTGGTCAGTTGAGCTGGCCGACAGGACCATGGGTGCAATCCGCTACAAGCTTCTTTCTGTTTCAAACATCACTCTTGACTCCCACATAATTGGCGATATTTTTGACCGAACGGCAACTTTGTTGGTAGGAACGTACGAGCACCCTCTTCGATTGTTCTGCACCGCAGTTGTACACTGGCGACATTTGAGGGAGCCTGGCTATTTGCATTCCGCGGAGTTCTTGACAGTTTCTAACATTCCTACATTCTCTCGCACTTATATACTATTCACTAAGCGGATAAAAGAACAAAAACCCTACGATACTAAACACAATCCATCAGCAATTATTGATGATCCATGTTTCTTTCACTGCCATGGACAACAAGAACAATGCTACCTCCGTGGATCTGTGAAGGAGTAGCAACAAGGGCATATAGCTATAAAGGAAGGGCTTATCCCTTCCTTCGTCAGGCAGGCACTTATATCATTTCTCCCACCATACATTGATCACTGTTCTCTTGATTTGCAGGCTTCTTCCTTGTGCTTAGGCGACCTTAGGTCACGCGTCTACCACGACCTCTTACAATTTCGCTCTATAAGAATCTAATTAATAAGATAGCGAATAAATGCTAAAAAATCGAGAATTCCAGGGGCTGATCGGGGAGAGCGCATATCTAATACGGCTAGACCAAACCTTATTTTAGCCTCACTCGACTCCCGATATTATCATGTGACCTAATAATTAATTATAATTTCATTAATTTCATAACTAGACTAAATTAATAAGAATTAGCCCTAGCACAAGCGTATTTTAAGGTGAATAGAAAGATACGTAGCTTTCTTAGTTTTTTTTCCTATTAACTAATTAATATATTTTATGTGACGATTTGGCCCCTTTCAGCCTCAGGCCAAGTCGTCACTATATAGCAATAATGAGGTAGATTAAGCTTAGCTACCACTATCCTAAGCCACCTCCTTTTAGGGATATAGCTGGTTATGATTTAATTGCCAATATGTATATAGCCCCTGAGATGCTGCTCTCTGCTTCTACTTTTCTTCTCTTCTTTTCCTTCTTAGTTTAGAATTTTAAAAATAAATTAAAGATAGTTTATTATATTATTCTAAATTTACCTTAATCTTATAATATAGCCAGGAATGGCCTTCTTATAATATCCCTCCTTTTTAATTCTTATTTATATATTATAAATATAAATAGTTAGTAGAAGACCTATATTAAGTATAGCTATATAATATTTTCTTAAAAGATAATATTTCTTCTTTAAATTTTTTCTTTATCTATAAAAAAGAGAAAATAACCTACTGCCTTTAATTATATATTTAGAAATAATAAATCCAAAATCCTTTTTATTTTTATAGATATACTTTCTTTAATATCTAAATAATCTACTAATAATAATAACTAATCTGCCTTAAATAAATTAGATAATAAAAATATAGCTAAGCTAGTTATTTAGCTATAACTAGAAAATAATAAGAAAGCTCAAGAGATTTAGATATTATAAAACTTGCTTATATAAGCTTAAAAATGCTTAGTTTAATTCTCCTCTCTTTTAGCTCTATTATTTAATCCGAATTAACCCTACTAATTAATTGAGGAAAGAGCTTAAAAATCTTATAAATTTCCTTTAAACTCTTTTCCCCGCAAATTATAGTTAAATGCCAATATCTCCGCAGATAAACCCTTTAAAATATTTTTTCTATTAATTAAGCTATTAAATAGATTAACTATTTAATTATATTTATAAAAGAAATAACTTAAGAATTATTTATATTAATATAATCTTTACTTTTTTAATAATAGCTATTAAAAAAGCTATATATTTAATAATATCGAAGAATATTATTACGACCACACAAGGTTGTTGGTTGGGCGCAATATAAGAGTTACTTTAGGTAAGTAACTGTGACGCAGAATACCGTGAGCAGAAGAGTCATTCGTTAAGGAGTTATGTGGTTGGGTTAATGGGTTAGTTACCAGACTATTGGGATTGCGACCCTCTAACCCTATATATAATAGTATAATAGGTTAATAGATTAAAAGTATAAATCTTGACCTTTTAACCCTTTAATCTTATAGAAATATATAAAAAACTATATAATTATATATTTATTATATAATAGATAAAAGCTTTATATTTAAATTAATTATTTAATTATATTTTCAAATTAAATATATTTTATTATATTAATTATTAAATTTTTATATTTTATTCTTTTATATTTTCTAGAATAATTATCTTATAAATTAATTTAGATTTAATCTATATATAATATTTTAAATATTTTTATTATATTATAAAAAAATAAATATATTATATTAAATAATAATATAAATTTAATTAAAATATTAATTAATAATAACTTATTTAATAAATTATCTTTATTAATATCTAAAATAATTATAAAATATTTACTTATATTTATTATATAATATTATTAAAAATATAATATAAATAAGTTTAAAAGAAATAAAATTAAAATATTATAAATATTTTAAAATAATAAACTAAGCCTAAAATATATAAATAAATTAAATATCTTAATTAAAGATATATAATTTTAAAAAGAAAATTATTATAATATAAATAAAAAGCTTAATAATAAAATAAATTATATAGCTATAAAATATTATATTTTATATTTTAAAAGATATTAAATAATTAATTTAATTAATAAAATAAACTTAGAAATATATTATTAAAAAAGAAAGTTATAAAAATAGCAAATTAAAAATAAAAATTATAAAATAGAAAAAAGTTAATAATAAAAGATAATATTAAAACTTTATCTAAAAGATTAAAAAATAATAAAATAAATTATAATAATAAAAAATAATATATTAATATTTATAAATAAATATAAATTATAAATTATATAAATAATAAATAATTCTTATAAAAAGCTATTATTATTTTA